>CAUYQV010066657.1:0-65447 GCA_963574575.1 Galagoides demidoff
TGCAGGTTTTACTGGCAGAGGTTGGGGTGGAAGGGCTAGGAATGGAGTTTATACAGTAAACAGTTAGGAATGGGGCTTGTGTAGTAAACAGCAAATGGAGCTAATCTGGCCCTCTCAATTGAGTCTCTCATATCCTCAATAACAATTTTGTTACCAAAGTTTGTAAACCTGAGTGACATAAGCAGTTATTTTAATTTTGCATTGCCCTTATGTAGGGGAAATTGAGCCCTGATCTTTAGCATAAGACTTGCTTCCTGCTTGAGAGACCTGGAGAATCACAAGAATAGTGTGAATTGTGTGTGCAGATCAGGAAACTGGCCTCCAAGAGAAAATGTATGTGTGAGGTGTGGCAGTAATAATTATGGTAAAGATTCTCTAGATTCCAAAGGTCTCTCGATGTTGGAGATAGAGATTATTCTCAAGGTTTGCAGTTTTGGAAAAACAAAGGGGGAAACATCCTATCTGACCTTCTCCATCCCCTCCCTAATCAGGGCTAATGTCGGACAAGCAGCTTTTGTCCTCTTCTTCCTGTTTTATAATAATAAATATGGACCCAAGGTTTTCTCAGGAGGGCTCGTCCCAGAGTTCCTCAGTCCCTGACACAGTCTCTGTGACAAGCCTCTGCATTCCTCGTGCCAAGAAAGCCTCATCTGGTGACCCCAAATCTCTTTACCCTTATAGTAACGTTCAACATCTTCTGATAAATTTAATACCACAGGAGTTTCTATGAACTGACACTTCAAATCTTTTCATGATTTGCTACAGAGCTGTATTTCTTTGACTGACTTTTTAGGAATCCTTCATATATTCTGGCTATGATGTTGCTGGGTATGTAAGTTGCAAATATTTTTTATCTCTTGATTGTCTTTTACATTTTTTGAGGCTAAATTTTTTTTGATTAAATTCAAACTTATCAGTGTTTTACCTCATGGTTTGTTATGTTTGCTTCCCTGACTAGAATTTATGAATACATTCTCCTAGACTTTTTTCTAATTTTTTTTTTTTTTTGTAGTTTTTGGCTGGGGCTGGGTTTGAGCCCGCCACCTCCGGCATATGGGGTCGACACCCTACTCCTCTGAGCCACAGGTGCCACTCCTAAATGTTTTACGTATATTGTTTTTAATGCTGAAATATTTTTGCCTGTGTAGAATATTTTTTAACGGGTGAAAGAGATGAGAATATAATCAATTTTCCTGTTTCCTATGTGCTTTCCCCCAGCATGGTTTATTGGAAGTCCCTCTGATCTCTGTCATTTATGATGCTTCCCTCTTTTTTCTGAATATGTGTGGGTTTCAAGGTTCTTTGTTCTGATGATCTAGTTTTGTATTTCCATGTCAACCCCACACTTTTAATTATAAAGCTTCCCCATCTGGTAAGATGAATGCCTGTTCTTTTTCCTCCTTTCCTTCCTCTTCTTCCTTTTTTCTCTTCTTTTTGATATTTATTCAACAGAATTTATTGGCCATTAATTTCCTCTTTTCTTTCATAGGAAATTTGGGATCACAAATCCATAAAAAATCTCTGCTGTGATTTTTTTTTTTGCAGTTTTTGGCCAGGGCTGGGTTTGAACCCACCACCTCTGGCATATGGAGCTGGCACCCTACTTCTTTGGCCCACAGGCAGGGCCCTGCTGTGATTATTTTTACATAAACTTAGATACAACGTACATACAATGTAATTTAATGTACCCATCTTATGTGAACGGTTGGGTGTCATGTGTCCACACCTTTCTTCAAGCAAGGTGTAGAACTCTCCATTATCTGGAAAAATTTCTTTGTGCCTCATCCCACCTCCTTCCCACCCTCTCCTCTGCTTCCTGTCTCTCTGGAGTGGACATGTCTTATCAAGAGTTTCATGTTTCTGCAGTCACATTGCGTGTCGTGCCTGGCTTCTTCTGCTGTGTCATGTTTCTGAGCTCTGTTGGTGTTACTGCTCTTGTCTGTATTTTGTTTCATTTTACTGCTGAGTAGCGTGTGGATATATCACTGTTTACTCACTTACCCACTGATGTACATGTAGGCTGCTTATAGGTTCTATGTCAGGGGTCCTCAAACTTTTTAAACAGGGGGCCAGTTCACTGTCCCTCAGACCGTTGGAGGGCCAGACTGTGGGCCCCGGGACAAGTCGGCTGCTAAGCAGGACAGGCAGCGGCAGCAAAAACACCCGGCAGGCCAAGGGCCATAGTTTGAGGATGACTGTCTACATGCTTACACATAAAGTTGTAATGGCTATTCCTATCCAAGTCTTTGCGCAGAAATGTTTTCATTTCTCCTGGGCAAATAAATACCTAGGTATGGAAAAGCTAGGTCTTATGGGCAGTGGACGCTTACCTCTGTAAGAAACTGCAAAATACCATTTTGCCTGTATGAAGTTCTGGTAGCTCCATATCTTGCCTTTTAAAATTTTAGTCAAATGTTAGAAGAGTTTCTGTTGTGCCTTTAATTTGCATTTCCCTGATGACTAATGATGTTAACCATTTTTTTCATGTGCTTATTTGCCATCTGTACATCTTCTGTGGTGACATGCCTGTTCAAACTTCTTGTCTACTTTGTACTGAGCTGTCTGTCTTATCAAGCTGTAAGAGTTCTTTCAATATTACAGATGCAAGTGATTTCTGGATGTGTTCTCTGAGTCAGTGGCTTCTCTTTTTTTTCTCTTAACAGTATCTTTTGAAAAGCAAATGTTTTTAATCTTTATGACAGTGGTTCTCAACCTTCCTAATGCCACAACCCTTTAATATAGTTTCTCATGTGGTGACCCCCAACTATAAAATTATTTTCGTTGCTACTTCATAACTATAATTTTGCTACTGTTATGAATTGTAATGTAAATATCTGATATGCAGGATGGTCTTAGGCAACCCCTGTGAAAGGGTCGTTTGACCCCTAAAGGGGTTGTGACCCATAGGTTGAGAACGGCTGCTTTATGAAGTACAGTTTGTCAATTTATTCTTTGATGGGGCGTGCTTTTGCTGTAATTTATTCAAGTCACAAAATGCTTTCCTATGTATTCTTTAAATATGAACAGTTTATTTTATGTCAATAATAGGTCAATAAAGTTATAAAAATAGCAATGCTTGGTATTTGATGGAAATGAGTTAAATGATTTTAATATGTCATTTTGCTAGAACCCAAATAGACCTCTTTCAACAAGAAAAATTAGAATTTGTAAGTGTAGTTGGCCCTTGAACAATGCCAGGGCTGGGGGTACTGATCCCTCACACAGGTGGAAATCCATCTATAAGTTCTGACTTCCCAGAAACTTAAACTACTGACAGCTCCTATTTACCAGATGCCTCACAAATAACATAAATGGTATGTTAACACGTATTTTATATATTATATGTACTATACACTGTATTCTCACAAAAAGCAAGTTAGAGAACAGAAAATGCTACTAAGAAAATCATAAGAGAAAATATGTTTTATTTTTCATTAAGTGTCAGTGGATCATCACAAAGGTCTTCATCAGCCCTGTGCTCACTGAGCAGAATGTGGGGGTGGGGTGGGGATGGTGGTGGCAGAGGTAGAAAAATCCATGGCAAATGGATCTCATGGTTCAAAATTCGTGTTGTTCAAGAGTCAATTGTACTTACAATAGGCTTATGTATATTAAGACACTTACTTAATTTTATGAGGATTAAAGAATATAGTAAGAACAATATATACAGGGTTTTGGGTGAGACCAGAAAGCAGAGCCTGGCTCTGCTATTTCCTTCCTCTGTGTTCTTAGATAAGTCACTCAACTTCTCTGAGTCTCAGTTTCTTCATCTATAAACCAGCAGTAGTAACTACACACCATAGATATGTGCTGATTAACAAAAAAAGCATTTGCAAAGAAGCTTCTAGAGAACCTTGCCTGATACATTTGAGAAGTGTTAGTTTCCTTTTCCAAGAGGCCTTCAGCATACACAGATCCCACGTCCTTTACTGACGCCACACAACACGGTTCTCAGGAAGAGGGGCGCATCCTGTATCGCCATCCTGAGAGCGGTGGTTTCCATGAATGGTTCAATTACAAAGTTGGCCTGGGTCTTTCATTGTTCAGAGCAAAGTCACTTTTATTGTAATGACATTTTAAAAGGCAGTTACATTAGTTACACATATACACAACTGACTTAATAACTGTTAGTCATAGAGAACATTCAAGAAATACAAATGATTTTTCCACAGCACAGTTCACATCCATAAGTAAGGTTAAAAGAGAAACGATTAAGTGCTTACATTTCCACTGAAGCCTGCTTGTGAAATCTTTTTTCTTTTTTTTAAAGGAAACTGGGATTGTTAGATGAAGCCAGCTGCCCTGGTCCTGCACAGCCTGGGGACCTCCGTCTCGTACTTGCATACATGTCACTGCCCCACAGGCCTTGGCCAGTTGCTTTACTGTACAGCCAGTTTTGGCCACAAGACCTAGAGACTTGGACATGTGAAAACGTGCCCACATCATTGTGTGGTGTCTCTGAAGTTGCCCCGGACTCAGGCAGTGGAGGAAAAGGAAGACTTGTGGCTCCTCAGGAATGGGATTGGTGGGGAAGAGTCCTGACAAGTCAGGGCACTGCAACTTAGACCAAACCTGTATTTTCTGATAACACAAACGGGGGTTTCCAATTGGAGCTGCTACTGGCTGGAGCTGTTAGGTCACTGGCTTATTCTTGTTTCTGCAGCAGGTTGGAGCAGGTGGGTCCCATGAGGGAGCACTCGCTATGCTGGTGTAGCTTATGGGCTACCCTAAGTGAGGTGGGTGGGGGAGAGACCACTGGTCATTCCCGGGGGTCAGCCTCATCTCTTGGCTGGTGCCAGCAGGAGTGCTGACATGTGGGAGTGCGGCTAATCTGGACAACACAGGCAACTTTATTGATATAGAAGATTAAAGCTCCTCCATGTTCGGTTCCATCAGCTATCAGGATCCCCCCACTATTTGTAATATTCACCACTCATGAAATAACAACATGGTTGAACGTGACCTGTCAGAAAGCAGAGCAGGATGTGGCATTTGTAACAAATGACCCTATTGTTCCCTGAAGCCAAAACTAAAGGCAAAAGTAGGGGGAGTAACATGTAGGCAGTGTGTTCTAGAACCATCCTTGGCCACTCACTGTCACTGTACTGCATCCATGCCCTTGCCAGGGGCTCAAGGGCCACTGCATGGCCCTCTCATGGGGAAAGCTTTCTGCCTGCTCAACCTGGGGGAGCTGGTGCAAAGTCCAGTAGCTCAGAGGTCGGGCGACTGAGAAGTGAGTCACGGAGGCAAACAAAGCCATGAGTGCTGGTCCCTTCATAATCCAGCTTCACCCAGTCTCCAGTAGGAGAGGTGCTGAAGCGTGAGCACTCTGGCCTCTGAAGCTGGGCAGACCTGGTGTGGAAGGTTCTTTTGCAAACCTGGATGCTTCAACCCTGGGGTTTTAATTCTTAACTCCAGTTTGTCTCAAAAATATCTGGTGAGAGAATCCTCCGGTATGGGATCCTCCTAGCCCTGGCCTTCAACTCCTCCATCTCTACTATTACCTACTTACACATTCACTTCCAGGAATCACAAGTGGTGTGGTGAATGGGAAAGACACTGAATGCAAGCCAGCTTCCCAGACTCCACCAGGGTTCCCTGAAGATGCTCCTAGGACAGGGCTGGAGGGGAAGGAGGCAGAGCCTGAGTAGTCACCAACCCTCAAATCCCAGGGCCCAGGGCTGGGGGAGGAAGCAGAGGGAGGGTGGTGGGAGCAGGGCTCCTCACCTGTTCTTCTGCCCCCTCGGTGCCCTGCATAGCCCAGACATAGGGCAGGTGCGCCGAGCCGTGCATGTGTTCACCTGTGTGTGTGTGCATCCATGAACAGTCTCTAACTTTCCTCCGAAATACAAAAGGCAAAAGCAAACATAAGACCTCTCACTACTTCTGGATTCACAAGCCAAAGGCTGTAAGTAGTCTGTTTTCACTTCACTGAGAAATACTTCTGTGATCTGAGAGCTATTTTTGTGCCTTTTTTTGTTGGGGGAGGGGGAAATAATTACGCCCATGGCCTAGGGGCAAGCTCAAGGCTGCAGGAGGTAGAGGTGGCCCCAGGGGCAGGGCATGGAGAAGGAGGCCCATTCTAGGCTGCCCCATGGGGATGTGCAGGGTTTCAACCAAATGCCACGTGCCCAGAAGCAAGAAAGCTTCACTCTGAGGTGAGGGAACACTAAACTCAGAACCCAGTCACCACTACAGATAAAAGACTTACAAGCCACTCTAGAAACTGCAAAGTCAAGGTTAAGATAGCACCTAGGAACTGGGATCACACATACTGGCTGCTAGGCACAGGCATTCCACTGAGCACTGTTGGTCTTTACCAGGTGAAATCCCCATCAACACTGAACAATGGGTCTGCTTGGATGACAGACAGGGCTGGGGGTCAATGCTGAACTTTCAAAGAACCACACTTTCCCCTGACTCCTCCCTGCATGCTGGGCTCACTGGCTCTTAGGCCACTAACAACCAATGTCCCCCTCCCCGACCGCCCAGAATCAGGGAGCACAAGGACTGTCCTGTGTGGCCACTGCAGCTGCTCTTCTATGTGGGAGTCAGTGGGCTGACAGGCTGGTGACGCAGAGCAGGAGGGTGATGGTCACGGCAAGACAGCAACGTGGGATTCTGGGGGAACCCTCGCTCCCACTGGGAAGGATGGGGAAGGCAGGGGAGGACTGTGAAAATAGGTCTTCAAGCCATCTCCCCAAGTCTGAGCATAGCACAGCAAGTCAGGGAGCAGGGGCTCAGAGGTCGGCCAGGCAGAAGCTTCTGAAAGTCACCTTTCTCCTGTCTTGAGATCATATAAGGAGTAAGTATGATAAGTATGTGGCAGAACCAGAAATGGAACCAGAACCGAGACCTATGTCTTCTGCCCCATAGGCCTCCACTCTGTCCCTTCCAAACCACCCCTGTTCCTCCCATCAGGCTGGAGAAAGGAGGCTCAGTGGCCACCTCCAAGGCCACTGAGCAGAATGTGGCAGCAGATAGGACAGGAGGGCCTGGGTGTCTTGTTCCTGCCATCCACTCCTGTACAGAAGGGGCCAGGCATCTATGAACTCAGGACTTGTGGGACTGGGCAGGGATGAGAGCCTCTTCCCACAGAGGGAACAAGGTATTGCCAACGTAGGATCAGGAATACAGCTGCTCAGACCTCAGTGGGAGATAGAAGTGTGCCTGTGGGGCTCCTGCAGGATGGGGCCGGCTCCTCGAAGAGGGGGGACCTGAATCTGCACCAGGGGCTTGGACCACTGAACTGAGCTATCAAAATGAGCAGGTCCCCAGCTGTGACTCTTGTGACCCTGTCAGCCTGGCTCCTCATACCAGGCCAAGCGTCCTCCAGTCACAGTGGTGCTGCTGCTGGGCTTGGGGAGGGGACTGGGTGTTCGGCTCAGTCTCTGCACTCACTGCACACTCTGTGGGTTCTACACACTCACTGTGGCCACACATGACAGACACGGTCACAGCACGTCCATTAGGACAGAAAGTTCACGTCACACTGCACAAAGCACATACATCTCATGGCACGATGAGTTCTCAGGGAGGTCAGTGGAGCCAAGGGCAGCCGCCTCTGTGTCCCTGGGCTCCTCAGGACCAACTGGCAGACAAACCCTGTGCCTCCTGCTCACCTTCCTCCCCAAGACCACCCTGGACCACCCAACCAACAGAAGCGAAGAGAAAGAAGCCGCTGCCTTCAGCATCCTGGGTGGGCCTGCTGGTGACATGTGGTCTCTCTGAGAATTAACTGAATTTTTTATGAGCATAAATTGTCTGTTAAGAGATTATTCACAACCAAATTTAAGGACCCAGCAGGCTCACCTCCAGAGCACACACAGAAAAGATACAATAAATACAACCGTTTCCCGAACATCTACTCGGGGGCCCTGGTCAGTGGCTGAGCAGTCACAGCTATGGGCAAGAGCAGAGATATGCCACGCCTGGGGACACAGCTGGAGGACGGCTTCTGGTGGGGGTCCTGTGGCAGGGCAAGCAGGATGAGGGTGGGCCCTGTTCATAGGGGCATCAGTGGCAGAGCAGGGGTGGCACTGTACAGTGGGAGCCTCAAAGCTACTCAGAAAATGGGGGGAACATGCCCAGGTCGGCAAAGTCTTCGATGTTATAGTTGCCTGTCCCCTGGGTGGGATCTCCCGGCATAGGCAGCATGTCCTGCAGAGGAGAAGAAAGAAAGCCACAGGGGGCGGGGTGTGTCAGCTTTCTGGCCAGTACCCTGTGCACGTCCTCGGAGCCCACCCTGCTGCCCATCCTCACAGCCCACCCTGCTGCCCATCCTCACAGCCCATCTCTCACTGGGCAGCCCAGGAGGGAGTGCTCCCTGGGCTTCTGCAGGTGTGCCCTGCAGGGGTCCTCAGACACCTGGAAACTGCTCTCCCTGGCAAGCTGTCATGCCAGTAGGTAAACAACGTCAGGATCTAGGGCTGAGCCAGGGACACAGGGTGGACCCAGGTGGTCCCAGCCTGGCACCCAGCAAGGTGCACGCAGAAGACAGTTGCAATGCAAGAGAAATGCAAGTGTAAGGCAGGAGGAGGATGTGCAGAGGCCTGCCTGCCTGCCTGCAGTGTGCATCTTAGGGAAGGGCCACACCCCTGACTTGTGGGACTTTAGCTCCTTAAAGTCCTTTGGGTCCTCTGGCCCTCACTATCTACCTAGAAAATCCGAGTAGCAATGCTTCAATTCTTTATGGTATATTTCCCAGCGTGGGTTCTGTTGGGTTCTCAGCCCATGCAGTACACTATGAGAAAAGAATTCTGTGGATAAATAAGTTTGGGAAACAAGCATCCTTTGTCTGCCTGTTAGAAATCCAGTCCCATTGATTTAATAAAAGCTCTGATGAGTGTTGTAATAAAGAAACTGAATAACTTTTTCTAACCAGTGTTTCATAATCCTATTTGACCAAGAATTTCCTTTTAGCATCATAACCATGAAAACCCACATCAGGAAATTCTGCCCTATGGGGCTACTGTGAGGCTGAGGATGGGAAGGAGCTTTTAGCAGGAGGGAGGAACAGTGACTGCAATGGGGGAGGGGCAGGCTCAGGCAAGGCACTCCTCAGTTTCCAGTAGTTACAGGAATGCTGCCCTGTCCCTTGGGGGCCTGAGTGACATCGGGGATCTAGACCTCAATTTGTGAAGATGCTCTTGGCCTGGTGGAAAGGAGCTTGGGATGAGGGTGGGGTAAATGCGGAGGAGGATTCCCAATCCTGGGGCTCTCCGAACCCTCCGGTGATGTGGTCCTGCCTCCTTCCCGCTTTGGAGGGCAGGCCTGGGGTGCAATGCAGGGTGTCTGGGCTTCTGCTTGACCTGGGCTGGGCTGAGCTCTTGGCTAAGGGCCATCAGAAGGCTTGAGGCCCCTCTGGAGTCTTCCAGTCAAGCCTAGGAAACCCAAAGGGGGTACAGCACTGCACTGTGTGGCCATGGTGGTACCCAGGCCAATTGCACAGCCTGTCCTGGGCAGGAGTAGGCTAGGAATGTCTTGAATACCACAGAGTTGTAAGGTGCCAGGTATCCTCAGTCAGGGGTGTCCTGAGTTAACCAAAGGGAAGATTCAGTTGTGCCAGGGCAGGGCTGGCATGGGGCTAGGGCCTGGCAAGGACAGGAAAGGGGAGGGGAGCAGACGGCATTGAGACCAAGGAGAGGCCTCTTCAGCCTTGGCTTTGTACACCCCTCCCAGGCAGCTCCAGACGCTGGGGCAAGGACATGTCCAGCTGCAACACCCCCTTTCCTGTGCCTTGGCTCAGAGGCTATGGCCCCTGCCCCTTGCTGCATGCACCTGAGGTCTCTGGCTGGGCAGGATGGGACCTTCTACCCCTGGACTTCCTTTAGCCCAGGCTGGGCCAGGACTCACGATGACTACCGGGTAGGCGGTGGTGCGGCACAGAGCGAGGGGGAAAGGAAGCAGAGAGAAGGCGCCGGTACCTACGAGAAGGCGGTGCTCGCTCGATTTACCTGGAACACTTCAGTCTGACCGGGCTGCTGGTGGGAGTGCTGCTCACCGCTCTGCTGACCGTGGTGCTGGCTTTGCCACTGTGACCAGACTTCTGAGGGCCGCCCTTGGAACTGCCCGCTACCTTGTCCACTTTCAGCTGAAAGACCCGACACTTCCTTTAAAAGCTGTCCCATGGTTCTGTGAGACCTAAGAACCGCTGCAGTTCAGTGGGCCCCAATTTCTGAAAGTGATGCTATGCTCAGAGCTGTGCTTTCTGTCCCTGTCTTTCTCACTCTGAGTGACCACAAGCAGCGTGGACATAAGAGACGCAGAGGCCCTGGTGCAGTTGCCTGGCACTAGGGTCACCTGCCAACTAACCAGGTGCTTTAAGCCCTGGAGCTCCCCATGCTCTTGGTGACCATTCATGGAAACTTTGGTAGAGATCAGGGGCTTGTCTGAGGGACTCGGAACATGTGCACGAGAGGCCCCTCCTTGCAGCAGAAGGCAGACACAGTCTGTTGCTGCTCCCGACCCCTTTTGTCCACAGGCTGCTCTTTAAAGGCATCAGCCCCACTAGAGGAACAGCCTGCCCTCAGCATGCCCCCAAGAATGGCCAGCCTCATGCTCTGCCTTTCCAGCAGCTCAGAAGCCACACACGGTTCCTCCAACAGGGCCCTAGCCCTGTCAGGTGGTTCACTGGTGATGTGCACCTTAGCCTCAGTTTGTGTAAGAGGGAAGGAATCTGGGCACTGGTCAGATAAGAAGCTACGTTTCCTCTGTGGGAATCAAGAAATTTATTTATAAATGAGAGCTATTTTGCTTCCAATAGGTTATAAAAATATACCCATAGGAAAAATATCTAAAACATTTTTGAGATTCAAATAAAGAAGATGCTTAAGGCACATCACAAACTGTAGGAACTTTTTTTCTTCATTCAATAACATTCTAGAGACAATGGACTCTTGGTCAAGCTCTAGGGGACAGGACAGGCCCCATCTTGTCCCACCCTACTTTTCCCAGCATCTATGCTGGCCACGCCCCTCACCCACCACTAAGCTGGGTACTGGGGCAATCTGAGCTAAGGCTGGAATGTATTCAGGGGGAAAAGAATCTCTCAATCTTTGTTACTCTCTGTCCTCTTCCTCGTTCACACATGTGTGCACACACATGCCCATCCACCCATATACACTGCGTGGGACATAAAGGGCTTTAATAAAACACATAAGCTCGCTCCCTCCAATGCTTCACCCTTGGTGCTTTTCATTCTGTATGATGATGACAGTTGGCAAGGAGTGCTCTGGCATCAAGAATCAAGGCGGGGTAAAAATCTCTACTTCAGCACAAAGAAAACTTTAAATCTATGGTGCACACAGGATTCTGCTGTAAAATAAGCATCTGGCAATCTGCAATGCCTTTTCTACTAAGCTCAGACCTGGGTCTCTCCAAGAGCCAAAGGAATTCTTTGTTAGAATCACGTCCACAGGCCTGATTTGTAAATCTAAGAATCTAGAGTTGGCTGAGTAGAGGACAGGCCTGTTTCAAGACAGTGGCTTTTGGTCCCAAAGCCAAGTTACAAATGATGAGCTGGGTTCTAGCCACGCCATTTCTGCTGTTCCACAGGCTGTCTGAGCAAGGCCTAGGCTGCCACAGCCCTGGCTGGGTCTGGGCACCTTCTGGCCTGGGTGTCCACACAGCTTGTGTTACTGGCTGCTCCCACCTGGGCCAGCTAAGTGGGCCTTCAGACCATGGGACAGAGTCTTGAGGAATTTATGGATTTCTAGGTTGTGGAGGCAGGGACAGCAGGACAGCATCTTCCTTTATTATAGTTTGAAGTTCAGTGCTATAATTCCACTCTTACCACCTACTGTCTTCTTCTTGTGACATTCAGCTGATTTTGAAGTTGCCCTAATATTCAAGGTCAACTTGAAGTCTTGCTTAGAGGTACTGTTTGTCCTGTGCAGCTGGGTCCAGCTCAGTGGCTGCCAACCTGGGGAAATTTGAGTACTCCCCTCTGACCCCCAAGGCATTTGGCAACGTCTAGAGATAACTAGTCATTATCATAAAAAGAAGAATCCTGGTGGGCAGACACTGGGGACTGGGCTGAACACACGATAACCAATAGAGAGCCTCCACACAAAGAATTATCCACGTCAGCAGTGCTGAGGTTGACAAACCTTGTCAGCCAGGTGTGGTGGCTCATGCCTAGTACTGGTACCTTGGCTGGTAGTTTGGAGGGTGAGGTGGAGGATCACTTGAGCCCAGGAGTCTGAGGCTGCAGTGAGTGATGATTTGGCCACTGCACTCCAGCCTGGGCAATAGAACAAGAAGAAGAAAAAAAGGCAGCTGGTGCTCATACCAAGGACTTTGAGGCATAAGAAAACTGTACCTCACACAAAGATCACAGACTGCCCTATCCCAGATTTCTAGCCAAGACCTCACCTTTCTTTCTTTCTTTCTCTCTTTTTTTTTTTTTGAGACAGAGCCTCAAGCTATCCCCCTGGGTAGAGTGCTGTGGCATCACAGTTCACAGCAACCTCCAACTCCTGGGCTCAAGCGAGTCTCCTGCCTCAGCCTCCCAAGTAGCTGGGACCATAAGCGCCCACCACAATGCCTGGCTACTTTTTGTGGTTGCAGCCATCATTGTTGTTTTTGGCAGGCATGGCTGGATTTGAACCCGTCACCTTAGATGTATATGGATGGCGCCTTAGCCACTTGAGCCACAGGAGCCTAGCTGAGACCTCACCTTTCAACCCTAACTAGTAGGAACAGAGTGTTCTACAGTTCCTCAAAATTCAGCGGTAAAAATATACAGGGCTCAGTTTTGGGGTGGGAGCAGGGAAGTAAGAGGGTCCATGCAGTCTGCAAATGTTTCAGATCATTGAAATCCCACCCGTTCCTTCCCATGCTTATCCTGACACACTCCCCATCTTGAATTACACATTCCATTTCCCACTGAAAATATCGTCAGACCTTTTTAGAAAAACAAATTCTTTCACCTCCCTTCTCCAAAGTAAACACAGGCGAGGTGAGGCGGGCTGAGGTGGCTCTCATAAGGAAAAGCAACATGCTCCGAGCTTTGTAAGAGAGGCTCATCCTCAGAGCTGTTACTGTCAGCTGCTGTGACCCAGCTGTGATGCCACCCAGGAATGGCTTGCTTTCATACCCTCATCCTAAACTGAAAAGTGCCTGGTGAACGAGAAGCCATGGACACGCCTGTGCTTGCTAAGATGTTGCATCTGGAGGATTCTGCTAAGAAAATAATGTAATTTAGGCCCTCTATAAATACACATAGACATATATGTCATACTCGGGGCAAGTCAGGGAATGAAAACCTGGCCAGCTACCGCACCTCTGAGCCACTTCTCTTGGACCAATCTGTATGCTTGGCTCCTTGCATTTCTCTAAGAAACAACATGATATTAATGAGCACATGCCTGGCAGTAGTTGAGACAGAAAGAAACCCAGTGATTTAGGGATTTGTGTTCACCTCTGCGCCACTTATCAATTTATTGCCTTAACTTAGCTATAAATTCACCCTTCTTTGTCCCGCTTTGTGATACTGAACTGTACCCTATAAACATTTCTCCTTTGCCAGCTGGTGCAATGTGAGGCACTGCCAAAAGAGGACACTGGTGAGACAGCAAGGCACGCGTGCGCACAGGAAGCATGTGGCGGGGGGCTGCTTCCTGCTGCAGTGTGGCTAATGGCAGTGTGAGAAGTCCAGTGGTATTTGCTTTCCAGCAAGTTCCCTACCCGAGAGTGGCCTCCTGTGAACCAGCTCTCTCTGGAAGTTCCTGCCCACCTGCTGGGAGGTTCTGTGGACAGGTCTTGTTCCACCCACACCTTCTGCTGAGGCTCTCAGGCAGCTGGCAGGCTGTTTCCACAGACCAGCTGCAGCCTGCAGCCTTTGCACGTTTATAAGCTATGTGCTCCTGGGGGAGACACACGTTCAACAGGGGCTGAGCATCAGGCTTTGCGGGGTGAGGTCTCCTCCCTCAAATTCTTGGTTCCTTTCCTGTTTGCTTTCCCTTACTCACACAGGCAGAAGCTGCTGCCCGCACTTGCTGTTCCTACATTCCCCAGAGTCCTCCTTTACCACCATGTATTAGCTTAAAAAATCTTTAAACTTTCTCTGTTCAAACAACTGCCATGATTTCTGTCTCCTGCCTGGGTCCTGGCAGACACAACACTTTCCCCACTTATTTATTAAGGGAATAAGTATGTGAATGTGTATAAATAAAAGGATGGTGTGTTCTCCCACTTTGCTGCCAGACACTTTGTTTTTGACAGCTAGGTTTTCTCTGTGACCTGACACAAAATGAAAATGGGACTAAGATTGGAAATGCAACAGCAGCACAGCTCCAAAGAACTGAATGCCCCTGACATGGCAGACATGCTCAGGACAGAAGAGCTTGGGGGACAGAACCAGCGTGAGCGCCACAGGAAGGGCTGAGGCCCGGGCAGAGACTTTCCCATCGGTGTCTGAGCTTGGTCTCTAAAGCAATCCTGAAGGGTCCAGCAGCAGGTGAAGCACTATTCAAAAGTGACATGCTGTGCTTGTTGTCCCTTGATGTCCCCTGCTGGGGCACTGCTGGGGGATGTGCCCAGCATCCCAAGTGTGCCCAGAAGCACTGCCCATCCCAGTCAGCCAGGAGCAGGAGGTCAGTACTGGCTGTGCTGCCCCTGTGGGCTCTGGCCCAGGGTAACTAGTCGGGGTGCTGCCATGCTAGGGAACCCATCCGTGCCCACCAAGGCTGCAGCTGTCTCTCACACGCCTTCAGAGACCCCTGGGAGGCTGCTAAGGTATGCACATGCAGGTATAGAACATGTGTCTGCTGTACAGTTAAACACTGCCTGGTTTTTCCCCGTTTTCTGTTTATTAAATAATTAATGCACTGGCCACTGGTGGACACTGGTATGGTCCTTCTCCACTGCAGTGCTTCCCAGGCACCCTCGGGAGATTACCATCCTTGGTGATAAACACACCCTTGATAATCTCATATCTTCTTTCCTTTACCTTAACCAAAGCCTGGCCCCTACCCCCAGCCAGAGTGGGACTCTATTCCTCAGGTGCGGGGGCTGACCCCATGGTCAAGAGGGGGCTCTTTTCCCACACGAGGTGAGCTCTGGGCCCTCTCTGCCTGCACTTAGGCTTCCTCCTGTAGCCCCCTCTCTGCTTCCTCCCCATCCCAAGCCCGAGCCTCCCTTCCTGATCCCCCCCTTCCCACCTGCCTCTCCCACCACGGCCTGACTTCCAAACACACTAACAGCCAGTTCCCCTCAAACAGCTTCTGCCAGAGTGGACACATGACAGGCTGAGGGGAGGCCAAGCAAACACTCCAGTCCTTAACATCCCTATTCTATACTATCTTCCACTCCCTCACTGGAAGGGTCCAGCCCCCTTTTCATTAATGTAAATGAAGAAACACAGCAGAGACATCCAATTCCTACTTAACTCTAGGAGCCCTGCAGAGCAAACTGGTGGTGACGATGAGTGTGGAGCAGTGGACAAGAGCAGTCTCTAATGCATGGCCCCCCAGGTTCAGTGCTGACCCAGCTATGTGGCCTTGGGTGAGCTGTCCTGCCTTGCTGTGCCTCAGTTCATTTATCTGTGTAGTGGGAATAGTAAGGCAGATCCCTCGAAGGGCTACTGTGAGCATTAATGGTGCCAGGTGCGAGTGACAGGGAGACTCCAGTAAGATTTACCTGCTGCCGTCGTCAGCACCATCGCCAGCTGAGTGTGAGGGGGAAGGAAACTGGAAATGGCTGCTGAGTCTGGAGCCCCATTTGTGTGTCCCTGTTCTTGGCCATCTGTGCAGGGGCCTCTTTCTGGGGGCTTTGTCCTTCCTGTGTCCCATCCCCACTTACACTTCCAGGCCTGGCATTTGCTTAGTGGAGACGACATAGACACAGAATGAATGGCACTGGATCGTTAGGGCAGAGAGGCGGCCTGCCCACCTGTCCTGTCACGACCATAGCCAGATGCTTTAGGGCCCTGCCAGGGACACTTGTCAGCTCTGTTCTGAAGCCTCTCCTGGCCTGTCAGGCACGACAACCATCCTGGCCTTCAGCTTTGGGGGCCTCTGTGCAGACTGTAGCTGCCACGTCTGCCGTACTCTTCTGTCTGCTTCTCTCTGTCCTCTGCCTTGGTCTCTGGACTGTGCTCTTATTCAGGGTGGGGGCCAGGTCTCCCCTGTCTGTGCTCCAGGGTTCCTATAGGGCCTGGCACTCAGGACTTGCTGAGTGAAAGTGAGTCAGAGTCCCCCGCCAGGACAAGGTGCCTATGGTGCCTCATGTCTGTGCAGCCCACAATTGGGGTCTCCCTCACCCCAGTGAGGGCACCAGATGTAGAGAAGGTTCTCCTGTGGAAGGTGGGGAGGGGTGCTCTCCTGGAGTCAGGGGCATCTTAACCGAGTACTTGGCTGACTTCAGGGCTTCTCTTTCCTGAAACTGGACACTGTGCTTCTAAACTGAGATTCACTGACATGGGAAGGACAAGCAAGAGATGAACACGAGACCACACCACAAGGACACGGGACTGGAGGGGAGCAGGGCTCGCTGATCCCAAGGGGGAGGGCTACCCACACATGGGCTCAGGGAGTGCTGTGCCCAGGCCTTGGGTCAGGCCGGGCACAGGGGCTGTTGTCAGGAGTGGAGGTGAGGAATGCATAGGGAGCAGTGGCGACTCCACACCAGGGGTCGGGCCCGGGGCTCTGCAGGGTTTCTCATGTGCCTCACAGGCAAGCAGCTGAAATGGAAGCTTAAACTTGCCAAATGGAAATTTGGGTGTCTGGATCCAGCTTCATGCTCACCCGAGAATGGCTGATTCTGCAGAGAAAAGCCCTGTGAGCCACTCTGCTGGACATCACCCAAGGCCAGCAGAGACAGAGAGAGGGAGAGGGAGGGGACAGGCAGAGGGCAGTGGGAACCTGGCCCCAGATATGCTGAGGACCTTCAGTAAGCACACAGAGCAGAGAGTGAGGCTGGCAGGACTCCTGAGCCAAGTGGGGAGGCTGGTGGTTAACCCTATGGCCTGAGTTTGTGTTAGCAGCTACAACAGGTGTTCTTACATGAGACAGGATTTATACTCTCGGTTGTCCCTTTAACTCTTGTCTAATTTTTTGAAACAATATTATAGGGTTTTTGACTCAGGAGACCTAAAAATCCTTGCCAAGGGATTTTTAGGGTTATAAAGAATTTATAAAGGGCTAAAACAGCATTCAGATCACATCGGAGCTCAAGAACACAATTCCAGCGCCTTGAAAATGGTAAGGAGTCGAATCACAAAGCCAGGGTCTGCGCACCCTGTCTCTCACTGCCAGAGGGAGAAGAGGTGTTCACAAACCTCTGGACCTTGTCCCTGTAGTCAGGGAGCTTGGGAGCCCAGCCCCCAAATTCAGGGTGTTTAGAAAGCATTTTGGGGGCTCTCCCAGGAATTCTTTCACTGGTTCCCCACCTACCGAACCCTGGAGTCCTGTTGGCAAGGCTGGAGTAGGCATTCCCACTTGGCGAGGAGGTGGCTGGGCTGGAGAGCGGGCTGTAAGAGGAGGGGTCTGCCGGATAGCTGTGGCTCGTTCCGATCCCAAAGGGAGACGACTGGGTCTTGCTAGACTAAGATGGGATTTGCTATAATCAGGACCAGGCAAAGAGATGCGACACACCCCAGTAAACCTTCCCCAGGCCTAGGCTAAGCTCTGTCCCCAGCAAGTGCAGTGGGCAAGGGCAGTGCCTGCTCTGTGTTGACAGTGGCTCCCCATGGTCCTCCCGGCTGGAGGGGCACAGGTCAGCCCAAAGTGCTAGGGCCCTAGGACTGAAGGATCTTTGAGGCAGGTCTGACTGTTGTAGAGATCCCCAGGGCTATAATGATCTGGGCCCTCTGACTTTCAGTTATTAGGAATACTAAGAACTCTCTGGGCCCAAGCAGCACCCAGCTTTACAGTGACTACAGGGGACAGAGCATGCCACAAGAGCATGTTCTCATGCCTGCCTGGTATGGAAGCACCAGAGGTTCAGAGTGTGGTAAGGGGGCTCGTTGTTGATGGGATGTCTCTGCCCTCTCCCTGCTAGCTGCCCAAGGCATGGCTTTGAGGAGGAAAGGCTGCAGAGGTCACATGCACCCCAAGGTCTGGGGCTTTGGTTCTGCAGGGGCAGTTGCTAAGGGGATGGTTGGTCTGGCTAGGCACAGCCCTCAAGCTGGAATCCAAAGAAAGCATATTTTAGGGTACTCCCGTTCTCTGGGCATCTTGGGGAAATGCCCTCCCCAACATCCATACCTGTCCTGGAAAAGGTGGCCGACTCCCTGTCCATGACACCTGACTCTGGTTTAGCTGCCGGGAGATTTGGGACATGTTCTGGCCTGTCGAAGAGGAGGACTGAATATCATTCACACCAGGCACATGCACCACTGAAGAGCTAGAAGAAAGGAAAAAGCATTTATCCCAAGGAAAGGCTGACTGGTGTGAGTCCTGCCCTGGGCCGCTTTCCTTTTCCCCAGTGCCTGGAGAAAGAGGCCAGCATGGGACACAAGGGGAGCCTCAAAGGCCGGCTGTCCTTCTGGCCCTACATTCACCTCCCTAAGGTGTCCAGCATTCTCCCTCCCTGGCCTCATCTCAGCCCTGGGCTCCCTCTGCTCTCTGAAGATGAACAGATGATGTGGTCTTCATGAAGAGAGATACTTCCTAGAATAAGAATCAGTCTTGGTGTTAACTTGCCCCCTTGGGGCTCTGGGAAATTTGTCCCTTCAGCATCTGTAATGTCTAGGGATTCGGGAAATACTTTAAACACAAGGAAAAGTCTGTTAATGGGCCTGGTCCTGCCCCCCAGAGTTTACATCTTCTACCTTCAGTTTATCTTGGACCTAACTCAGCATGTCTTTATTAAGCGCCTGCTGTGTGTAGTGCTCTCTGCAGGCCTTCTTGTCTCTATCCACGCATGCATGGTCTGCTCTGCTTGGCTGTCTCCCCTCTGCACACTGCTCATCAAGGACCAGGTGGCTGGGGGCAGCCCTCACTCTGTTTCAGGCCCTTCCTCCTGACCAGCTTGGCATGATAGGCACAGCACTGGGTGCCCACAGATCATCGAGGGGGTGCGGTGCAGGGCTAAGCACAGGTGGCTGTTGGTGCAGGTGGACTTTCAGCTCAGTTAGAGAGAAAGGCAGACTGTAGGCCAGGAGAGAAGATGGGTACAATTGTATTACTTGTATCCCAGTGCTTTTTCTGTGCCATCTGATCCCTCTTAAAATGCAGCAGCAAGGCTCGGCGCCTGTGGCTCAAGTGGCTAAGGCATCAGCCACATACACCTAAGGTGGCGGGTTCGAATCCAGCCCAGGCCTGTCAAAACAACAATGATGGCTGCAACCAAAAAGTAGCTGGGCGTTGTGGCGGGTGCCTGTAGTCCCAGCTACTTGGGAGGCGGAGGCAGGAGACTCGTTTGAGCCCAGGAGTTGGAAGTTGCTGTGAGCTGTGATGTCACAGCACTCTACCCAGGGGGATAGCTTGAGGCTCTGTCTCAAAAAAAAAAAAATGCAGGGGCAGTAGCTTATGTGAAGGGAGCAGCATTTCTATCCTCCTAAAACCCCTTCTTCACTGGACACAAGGGCTCCTTCTCGTTCTCCTTCCTAATGAATGTAGGACCTCAGAGGACATTTTCTGATCACTTTTGCCTGAAGAGGCCTCTCCCACACCCCCAACTCTAGGTGTCCTCCCCAGGATACTGATCCACGAGGGCCATTGTAGCATTGCTAGCTCTAGGAAAGGCTCCCTGGCTGGAAGGGTCAGACTCCTTGGGGGCAATAGGACAGCCCCTGTGCCCAGCCCTCCCCAGGTGCCTTGCAGCCACAGCTGCCCACCTCAGTACAGACTGCAGGGGCCAAGGCTGACAGGACCACAGCAGACTCTGTGTGAGGACACACTTTGGGTATCACCAATGTCATTCTTTGAGCCGCTCAGGGCTCCCTCTGGCTGTGTCAGGCCCCAGAGTCCTTCAACCTACCCCAGCCTGAGAGAGCTCGGGCCTTTCAGACTTTCGGGACATTCTGCCCGTTCCACAGGCTTCAGCCCGCACTTGGCTTCCTTTCATCCCTTCATTTCACATGCTGGCATTCAGCAGGTGCCTTCACTACGCCAGGCTCTGCAAGGTGCTAGGGCACTCCTGAACTGTCCCCACACCTGCCCCCAGGCCTGCCTTTCCTCCCCATCACTGCCCTCACTGCTTCACCCAGGCTCCATGCCTCATGCTGGGCACAATCCCAGCCTCCCTCTTCTCTTGAAGGCTGCCAGTGGCACCACACTTGCCAGCATGGTCCTCATGGACACAGCAGCCTCATCCTGTCTCTCCCTCCCTGTAGCCTCCCCCAACCCTGCTTCCTCCCCAGCTGCACCTAGCATGGTCCTCAGGCCCGGGCACCTGGCCCTCATCAAGAGGCAGAACCTGACCTTTACTCCCAGGTTTTGCTGAGGAGTTGGTCAGTGATCTCCAGCCAGGTCTGGCTGCCGTTCTTGGGCAGTCCCTTGCCCTTGAATGCTGTCTCTTTCTCATCTCTTGCCACTGCACCCTCCCTGATTCCCTTCATCCAGAGAAGGGGATAAACAGCTGTGTCACAAGGACTCTGTGAACACAAATGCCTGGGCAGGGCTGGGATGTCTCCAAGGGCACAAGACAATCTGGTCCTGACTGATGCACAGCAGAGTCCTGTGAGCAGCAGTGGTGATGGTTCAGCGCTGCTCACTGGGGCTGCCATATCATCTTATTGTCACCAGACCAGAGACCTCTGCTGTGTCCAGAGGTCTCAGAGCTTAGAGCAGCCTGCGCCCAGCAATGCCCCACTGTGGGGCCTGATAATCTGGCCACAGCTGCTGAGCAGCTCGTTGCATCTCCAGGTCTGCACACGAGATCCTCATTCCACATGGCCAGGGCACTCCCTGGGTGCCAGCCCTTGCCCACTCAGCCCTGTCCCTGCTCACTGGAGGCTGGGCTGCATGAGAAACCCTGCCCTGCTGGGTATCAGACCTAAGGAGTTTCTCCAAGGGAACTCAGAGGCATTTAGCGGGCATATGCGAGGGTCCACATACCCACCCCAGAGCTGCCTTTCTCTGTTCTGGCCATTCTCCCCAGTTATGCTTCCATTTCCCCAGAAGTCACAGGCCAGGCCTTACCTCTGGACATGCCAGGGCTTTCTCAATTACCTACATGATGCCCCTGATGTAGGAACCAAGCCTGGGGAAGACTGGACACCCTGCCTGTACTCCTGAGTGCCCTTTAGGCTGAGGCCCAGACATGATGGGCTGAGATGTGCACTCTTAGACTTGGCCGTGGCTTCTGTGAACCAGGGCACAAGATAGTTCCTGCAGCCTTGCTTGTCAGCTGTCCTTAGTTTGGCCCCACCTGGGTCCTGGCTAGATGATGACTCACTCCCTTCTCCCTCTCAGGCACTGCTATAAACAGTGGCTGTTGCCTCTCCCATCTGAGAAAGGGGAACTCGCAGGGCTCACGGAGCAGAGCTAGGGCCACCAGCATCCCTGGCACGGCCCAGGACCGGAGGACATGTGACCACTGACCGGTGTCTGCAGCAGGCAGAGCCTCCCTGACACACCTACCTGAAGGCCTTCCCCGAGTGTCCGGGAGGGAACGGGCTCCCCTGGGAGTAGATCTGCTGGCTTCCCGCTGCAGATGCTGAGCTCATCATCTTCTTCTCCGCTGGGAAAACCAAGGCAGGGGTCACATGGGAGGCTTCACTGCCCTGCAGACTGCAGGGGTGGCCACCCAGAGAATGAGGGGCAGGGTGGACATGGAGAGGGGGAGGATCAGGGCAGCCATCAGCATGTGGCTTCCCTTGCCTTTGTCTCTGCATCCACATCCCACGGGGAACCTCTCTGGCAAAGGAGAGCACCTGAAGGCAGGGCCCTTTTTAAGAGTTGGAAGATTAAAGGTGCTAATGAAAGTTCTCTCTCAGACATGGTATTATCTACTCTTGCCATCCCCATGTGGGGGTCGCATGATAGGTCCTCATCTTCTGGATGGGAAGTGTAGGGTCATGTCAGGGACAGCCTCTGATGCCCAACCCCTGGTTTGAACTCCAGCTCCACTCTACCTACTATGTTATTTAATCATCCCCTGCCATTCCACAACTAAAAGAAGGCGCTAATACATGGAATAGGATCTTCCTCATAGGGCCGAAGTGGCAGTTTACTGAGTTAACTTAAGTGCTTAGAAGGTCCCGAGGATGGAATGTTTGCTATCCTCAGTCACAGAGAAGAAAACTGAGGTGCAGTTTGTTCAAAGTCATAGGCCACTGAAGGAGAACCAGGGTGGGGACATGAGCCCAAACATCTTCCTACTTCCCCAAACTCTGTCGCCCCTGCCACCCTCGGCCTGCAAGTGCTGCAGCGGCCAGACTGACAGACCAAGGTCAGCCTTGGACTGTGTGCCTTTGACCTTCTAAAAGGTTTCTTTGAGAGGCTGAGCTCTGTGTGCAAAGGAAAACACTCAGCCTGTCCATGACTTTAGCTGCCATAGAACATCAGCAGAAGGCTCCACTCAGCCAGACAGGCCAAGGAAATGGGCTCCAGACCCAGTGGGGCTGTTCAGACCTTCCCAAGTGAGAAGGTGCTTTTTGTGGTCGTTTGAGAAAGAGGTACATGCTAGATAGCATGCTCGGACATGAGAACCCTCCCTTCCTCAGGTCACTGAGAGTGCCCAGGGCTTCCTGAAGTGTCCCCCACTCTCCCGGAATAGCAAAACACCTACCCAACTCATTCCTACAGTCCCTAACACTTTGCCTGCAGTGCTGAAGTAAGAGAAGTAAAGGCTACCTATGTAGCAATTATTTTGTGCCTAGATAGACCCCATGTCTGTACCTATCTCTGTCCTCCTGAGTAGGTGTGGGGGAGTGATGCAGTAATGGACACAGGCTTGTGGGCTTGGAGCTGAGGGACCAGGCTGCAGGCACCACATGCTGAACTGCCCACATGTGGAAGCAGCCTCTGCAGCGTTTTAATAAAAAGTAGCCACTGAGAAGCTTCCCTGTCTGTTTCCTTTTGCAGATAGAGACAGCTGTGGGGCGGCAGGAAATCCCTAAAGGACAGAAGGAGCTCAGGCTTCTCCGCCTGTATTTCTAATTCAGTTATAAAGCCTGGGTCTTGGGAATAAAGAGCAAGATTGGAGGAGAAAGGAGAGACCAAAACCTGCCGGGGTAAGGTGGACTGAGGCACTTCTCCTGACTCTAAACTGTCCCTCATGTGTTTAATAAGTTTTTTGTGCTTTGGGTAAATGTATTTATAAATGTATATATTTTATGAATATATTCCTTTTTCTTCTTCCATGAGAGGTTAATTTAAACATACTTGAAGCTATATTCCTCTACAAACGTAGGAGATCAACAGTATACACTGACGAGGAATGTCTCTGTTCACCACCCTCACTCCAAAATGTTACCTTTGTTGAACTGATTTGAGAGTTTACACTCCTAATTTTATTTACTGTTTATATATTTTGTATATTCTAATAATCTCTATATTAATTCCAGGAGACACCAGTTTCATTTCCCCTCCCCACTGCTTTTCCAACCCATCACTTCCACTCTCATGTTCTATACCTGGATTCATTCACAAGTACAATCTTGTGCAAGTAATTTTGGGGGGAAAGTATAATTAGTGCATGTCTGAGAATGTCTTTCTGTTGTTCCCCATGTATGAAAGCAGCTTGGTTGGTGGGAAAATTTGGGGACATATTTCCTTCCTAATTCTCTACTTAGCTCCTCCCCACTGCCCCAGACTTCTGACAATTAGTATCTTGGAGACATATGACTAAAGATTTTCCTTTGTAGGTAAGGAATTTTTTTTCTCTCAGTATTTACAGAATTTTTCCTTCATTCTTCAAATTGACAAAGTAAATACTATAGGCCATGTCTAGGTGTGAGTAGCCTTCAAATTTTTGGTCCGGTATTCATCGTGCTCTTTCAGTTGGAAGACCCAAGTTTTGCATTTTTGGAAAATTCGTGTTTCTTTCTAGTTCACTGACTTGCCTTTCTGCAACATTAGTCTGCTCCATACTAACTCCCTACTGTTAAACACTCCACTTTCCCTCCACGAATGGTCTGAGAAATGCAGTGGTGTCTTGGAATCACCTAGAGAAGAAACATTGAAGATCTCCTGAGCTTTCTCTTCTTTATCATAAAAATCCATTCTAATGGAGGACATTGTTCTGATTCCTCCGACTGGACCTTTCTCCCTCTTCTTTTTTCTGATTTTTTTTCTGTTCTGTCATCTTTATAGGATAGTGTCTATGTTTGTAAACTACTAAAAGTTCAACAGAATTTCTCAGAGATGCTGTGGGTCTCTGGTCAAATACTTCAGGCTTTTTTGAGAGAAGAAAAAACTTTTAGACGTGTGATTGTCTCTTGTTGGAAGAAGTGATATTTCTCTATAAAGGAAATATTGTTGTAGGTGGTGGCACTTCTGGAGGAGCGTGGGAGCCTGCAGCAGGAATCTTCCCCATCACACTGTGGGGTCTGGGTCCTGAGAGTGTTGGCACTTGCTGCCCTCAGCAGGAAGCAGCTTAGGTACCCGCCTTGCTTCCTGAGGCGAGTCCATAGCCAGGCGAGAATAAAGGCTTCACCTTCTACCAATGTTCCGGCTCCCCTTCCATCGCTCGGGAGGCCTGTTTGTCCTCACCTCAGCCCATGCCATCATCAGCTCATAAGTCCCAGTAAGACACACCTGGGGTTCCCTGCCAATGACGGGGTTCCCCTCCAATGACAGGGTTCTCCACACTTCCTTGTCATGAGCCAACTGATCTCAAATACATCGTATCTGACAGAAATTCCTCAACCATGTGAAAATAAAATCTTTTCTTCTTATTTTGGATTCAACAAAGACCTTTCTAAATTTTATATTTTGATAATTTCAGAGGTAATCCGAGTGGGGGGGTGGCTGGACCTGTGGGCTCCAGGTGCCACTCACATTAGAACCACACCACTGTCACTAAGAGCAGCACTGATGCAGGCAGATAGCCCAATTACAGTCACCTACAGTTAACGAATGAACTCCATGCAAGTGATAAAAATGACTTAGATTGTTTAATGATCTGGAAATATATTCATAATAAACTGTCATGTGAAAGAAGTAAGCTACCAAACAGTGTAAGCTAATTTCATATATAAAAAGGATATTATATATGTGCAGAAAAAGACTGAAAGGACATATTTTTAAAAACTTAAAAATGGTTATATCCAGGTGGTAGGACAGTGGATCATTTTTGTTTTTCTTTTTTACTGCATATTTTTATTTTAAAATGTGGTCCTCTGTGTGTTAGGGGATCGAGTTGCGATTTTATACAGGGACATGTCTCTGGCTTAAAACTAAACTGCACGATGGAGGAATAGAGCTCATTTATCCCAGCTCCTCAGTGCTAGCACTCAGATGTCAGGGCCCTAGGTTGGTTGCCACAGTAACCATTAAGTAGCAGGAGTGGCCAGGCAGAATCTGTGCTGACTCCTGTATTTAGGGCTATTCCTGTGCCCTGCACTGGTTACTTAGACTCACCATTGTGGCCCCCTTTCTCTAAGGATGGCTGTCTCCAGATAGCCTGAAAGTGACTGTCAACCCCACATCCTCCCAACCTCACTGCCATCTGCAAACTCACATGCACTGATTCCTGCGAACATTTCAGCAAACCGAGGGTCTCTTTCCTGGGAGAAGATTGCATCTGCCTTTTCCACAGACTTCCCAGACTCGTGAACACCGCCTGGCAGGTTGGGGACAGGGACCTGTTTGCACATTAAAACGCAACAATAACATGAGTGTGAGGCATAGAACATACATCCCCAGGTCCCTCCTTCTGGAATCACTGGCAGTTCAGGCTGCAGCGTTTTATAGGGTGGGGGAACAGCTTTGTATGTGAACCCCAAGAAGAGCTGGGGGGGAGATCTGAACTGAAGGTCACAGGAAGGACAGTGAAGTCACACTGATCACCTTCTTAGAGAGACATAAATGAAAAACAATCACCTCACTCTAAATATCAGGACAAGTGATAAACTTTTTTAAAAAGTTTAACAGTTTAGGAAAGAGGGCAAATAACACAGTAAGAGAAGAGTGGAGACTGGAGAAAGGAGATGGACATAGTGGGAGTCACCCATCTTGACGGGAAGTGGACGTGGATGGAGAAAGGGACACAGACAAAGACAGGGAAAGGGCCAGGCAGCCAGAGGACAGAAGGCGTGGGAGTCTGCTTCTGTTGCCTCTGACTGTGTGGATACTGGAGTTCACACACGGTCTAATGGGACAGCCAGCAGTCCCCAACATGTCCAAAGCTGGCTGCCTGTGGTGGCCGGTTCTTCACTTGGTCGTCACGTGCTATACACTCTCCCTGACTCAGCTGTACGCACAAGACACAGCAGACTCGGGAGGGGAGGGGGCCTGCAGGTCTGCTCTCTGCTCAAGAGTGGGTGGGCAGGACAACAGCACCCTCTAGGCTGAGGGGCTCAGGCTAAGTGCTAAATTGAGTCCCCAGACTGCTGGGTTGGAGACAGTTGCAATTGGAAAAGAAACTTTACAGAACTTCACCTGTGACAGGTCGTATGATGACAGCCCATCTCTCTGGTGCACCTCCAGCTCTGCCTGCTGTTGCTGAAGTTGCCTGAAAGACAAAAAGTCAACCAGAGTGTCATGAGGAGCAGAAGGGTGACACAGGGTGAGGCCAGAGCATGCCGTCCCCTACAAGCACAGCAGACAATACCCAGTGGATCTCTAAATTGTTTTCCACATTTTTTTTTTTTTTTTTGAGACAGACTCTCACCCAGGCTAGAGTGCTGTGGCACCAGCCTAGCTCACAGCAGCCTCAAACTCTGGGCTCAAGCAATCCTCCTGCCTTAGCCTCCCAAGCAGCTGGGACTACAGGTGCCCACCACAACACCCAGCTAGTTTTTTTCCTAGCACAGATAGAGTTTCACTCTTGCTCAAGCTGATCTTAAACTCCTGACCTCAAGGGATCCCCCTGCCTCAGCCTTGTTTTCCTTTTTAATTATTTTATTTTTAATACCTCAAGACTCCACACCTTACATTTCAAGCCAGACTACAACATGGAACTATCTAAGAAATCAATTTTCATGTATGATTTTATTTTATGTAGAGCAAAATGATACCACACTAAAATTTTTCTTTCCAAGGCAAAATTCAGTAATGCAGTTGTGTTTAATGCTGAATGGCTTCAGTTGGTGGTTACTTATAAAATGGCGGGGGTTTACATTATCTCATCTGATCCTCACACTGAACTTTCTGAGTCCTTACTTTATGCTTACATTAAAATTAATAGCCTAAAGTTCAGAGAGGTTAGGTGGTTGAAAAGTTGGCCACCCAGCAAGTGGGCATGACAGAACAGAGCCAAGATCTAGTTGACCTGTAGACTCCACAAGCAAAAGAAAATCATTAGCTGAAACCTCTTGGCATCTCTGGGGCTGTGAGTCTAATGTATATTTCAAATTACTATAAAAAATTATCCTCTTGCCCATCAATCAATTGAATGATATGAAGAGATGATTGAAACAAAAACTAATAATGGATAAATATACAAATGATGTTTTATGTTAAATGTAACAAAAAATAATATATATAAAAAGTGAGGGCTCGGTGCCTGTGGCTCAAGTGGCTAAGGCGCCAGCCACGTACACCTAAGGTCACAGGTTCGAAGCCAGCCCAGGCCTGCCAAACAATAATGACGGTTGCAACCAAAAAATTGCCAGACGTGTGGCGGGTGCCTGTAATCCCAGCTACTTGGGAGGCAGAGGCAGGAGACTCGCTTGAGCCCAGGAGTTGGAGGTTGCTGTGAGTTGTGATGCCATGGCACTCTATCCAGGGTGACAGTTTGAGGTTCTGTCACCAAAAAAAAAAGTGAGGAAAACATTTTACCATTAAAATAATCAAAATAAATATAAATTAATACATTGAAGTACTGATTTTCCTCTGCTAAGTTGGAAGAAAACATGTTTAAGGCGGTGGCTTTGTACCAAAACTACTACAGTCACACTCTGTTAGGGACATGAGTAGGGACACACCTTTCTGGAAAGCAGCCTAGCAACCCACACCAGGATGTGCAGTCATGTTCGTACTCTTCAGGTGGCCCTCCAGATGGCCACCATGCTGCTGGGGGCTTCTAAGGAGATTACTCAGAGGAGAGAGGTAAAAGCTGTCAGCAAAGCTGGCTGTGAAAGGGGTGTGTCCCACATGTACTAGCTGAGTGATTGCTTATCACATGCCCAGTGACTTCTGTAAAGCCCTTCTGGAAACACTGGCAGGTGGGGTTAGGCGTGCAAGGAAGTCTGAGTCCAGTGCTGTATGTTACATGCACTATGACTGTGTCCACCGACATTATGTGGGTGAGCAACATTTGAAACAGGAAACAAGTATCTGTCAAGTGTTTACATGAAGTGGAAAGATGATGGACTTTCTTTGTTTACTTTCACAATGTTGGAACAAGAATGATCACCGTGGGCCCCTTTTAACACTTTTCTCACTGTTGCCTGTGTTCTGGACAGGGCGGCAGAGGTCTTATGGAGAAGCCACTCACAGGTCACTTCCTTTCCCTCTGGGCCAGGGGTGCAAGGGAAGGAATGTCTGTTCACAAGAGGAAGTGGCTGATGGAGAGAGGTGATGGGGGAGCAGCTCCCAGAAGAGGGGCCACAGTGAGCACGTGCTGAAAACTGTAACCTGTGTCAGCAGAGGCACAGGTTTGGGGACGATGTGGAGGACCCCACTGGGGAGGAGGCAGCGTAGTATGGTCAACAGGAAGTCTGCTGGCTGTGGATGGCATGCAGGCCCCCTATGCCCTTGCCCGGGTGCCCTGCTAGGGGTCTGCATTCATCTCAATTCAACTTAGGCTCACGACCACCTTGGAAGTGGGCATTTTTTAAAACTCCCTTTACAAGTGAGAAAACTGAGGCCCAGAGATGCTAAGGGGGTTCAGAAAATAGATGGCACCCTTAAAGGGATGTTTAAAGAAGGTTTAGCCAAGGGGCTATTTAACAAATGTGGCCTGTGAAGGGAAACCAGCTTGGCTGGTAAGGAATCACTGGGCTGGTGACAGTGGGAAGCTAAAACCATCCCTAGTGTGGAAGGTCCTGGGAGAGCAGCAATCAGAAGGACACTGCCGTGGAAGCCTGGCTTTAGTGACCTCAAGGAGGTGGCCAAATATTCTTTCCTCTTCCACTCTTGCTCCTTTGTCCCCAGCTAGTTCCCCCACTGGCCAAACTCAACCAGAAGCCAGAGATCAATGGGTCCCATCTGGCCCTGTCCACAAAGGTTAATTTCAACTTCTGTTCCAGGCAGGCAGACAGGCAGGGCCAGGGGTGGCCAGGGCCTCTGACAGGGCAAGCTGGGTTACAGTGGAGGCAGCACAGGGGTAGGGAGCCCCAGCCAGGGTAGACTTTGCAGGCTGTTTGGACCACATGAAGGGCTACTGTCCTTGGCTCCTAGGAGCAGAATACACAGAGGCAATCTGTCCCCAGCACCCCAGTAGCACAGCCCCAGGCATGACCCACTGCTTGGCCTCTCCCCTGTAGGGTGCTGCCTTCTGAGGAGCCCACTCCATCTGCAGAGAGGAATCTCCATGAAGATTCCCCACACAAGGAGCCCCAATCTACCTCCTGGCAATTTGGGGTTCCAATTCTGCCCCTGGATACACACAAAATAAGTTGGATCCTGTTTCTGAACTTTTTCTCAGCATTGCAAAAGATGCAAGGTCTGAACAGGATTTCTTCCTCTAGCCGCACCTTTCACCCTGGTGCCTGGGGCAGGTCCATCAGGGAGAGAAGATTTTTCAGCAGACAGCCCCAGCTGGAGGCCACTCATCCTGAACCTGGACTGCTAGATGCCAGGCTTACCCAGATTCTGCCCTACAGAGCTGACAGTCTCCAGGGGAAGACACACACAGTAGGCAGCCAACTGCAGGGCAGTGAGCTCAGGCCACCACGTGGCAAGAAGAAGGTTACATCTGAGCCCCATCTGCCTCTCGGTCCCAGCTCCCGTCCCAAGGAAGGGAAAGGGAGAAAGGCAGGAGCCACCTCCCGCTGGCAGCCCCAGCCCACACTCGCTGTACCAGCAAAGGAGTGCTAAAAATTTTAAAAATAAATTGACATTTAAAAAATTAAAAAGAAAATTAACATAATCATTAATAGAAAACGTCCTCTATATTTTCTTATTCTCAGTTTATGGTTTTGCGTTGTTTTACTTGGGACACCACTGTTTGTCATTATAGAGCTTCTTAAGTCTGAATGTAGGACTGATGGTCAGGACTCTGTCAACATTTTCACATCTCTGCAATACTTTCATTTTATAGATAAAGCAACTGAGGCTTAGGGTACCCAGGGTGACACAGCTAGAACATGGCACACGCCAGATTCAAACTCTGGTCTGCGTGATAGTAGACCAGTGATTTTTAACCTGTGTGCCATGAGAAAGGATCTTAGGTATGCTGTGAAAATTTTTAAAGACATTAAATTATTTTTCAAAGAAGTTCAAAGTACAGTAAGTATATCCTTTTTCTTAGTCCTATTTTTGGACCAACATAATTTATGTGTGCCATGGAAGTTTTAACTATAGGTTAAAGTGTGCTGTGAGATAAAAAATGCTGAAAAGCACTGCTGTTGACCTTTCCCAGCTGCTGCCCCAGCCCAGGATAAAAACCTGGGGCTTTGACAGGGACGATTACTTCTTATCTCTCATTCCAGAGCCTTGGGAATCTTGAGCCAGGAGGAGGGAAACACATCTGTTCCTTGGGATTTTTGTGGGACTGGAACAGTGAACTCCCCACCATAGCAGGAATCCGTGGATCGCTCTCTGAAAACAGGGCTCAGAGTCCAGCTTTCAGCCTGCAAGTGTTTCTCCAGGAAATAACCACCAATCTTATCTGCAACTCAGCTGTGTCCAGTCCAAGCCCAGAATCTAGGAGGGTGGGCAGGACCACTGTGTGGCTTGTTTAGCTGTGCCCTGTGTGCCTGGCCAGGGGCGAGTGAGGTACAGGCCTAGCCCTGTCCCCTTGCCTGGTACGCGGCCTGCGGATGCTGAGTTCTGAGAAGGAAAGAGGATGCTTCAATCTGCACTAAGGCATGGGAGGGGCCGTTGGCACTAGTTTTCTCTCAGCTTTGCTAAAATAAGGTCCTGGGCACAGCTGGCAGATCCCTGGAATCTCTGCCTCCTTGGCCCTGGGGTCTGGAAATCAGCTTCTCCAATCCTCGGTTTTCACTTACATAGCTGAGTACATGTTGAGGAAAACGTTGACCCGCGGGCTTCCCCATCCTGAAAAGAGCCCTGGGGAGGGTTCTCAGACATTTCATGGCAAGACTATAAAAATAAACCTTAGTATGCTTGCAAATTCCAGAGAGGGTGAAAGAGGGCTGCTTGGGGCAAAACCGGCCAGCAGCACCCTCAAGGGAGTGGGCCCTGCTGCAGCCGGGCGCCCCTGCATTAGCTGGTGGAGTGAGCTCTGGGAGCCCGGCTGCCTCTCAGCCAGGCACAGGTTGCAGGGCAGATGCTGTCAATTATCCCCAGGCTCCCTGAGCAGAGGTTTTTACCCAACCTGAGTAAGTGAGCAAGAAGCCATCAGGGACATTCAGGATGAGAATGATAGTGCCCCTGGGAGCAGCTGGACTCTAGCTGGGAGACATCGGCTACCCAGGCTCAGCAACCAGACGGGGGCTGATTGTGCCCACTGTGGGCTGGGTGCCCACACTTGTGTGAAGGATTCAGCCTGCCTGTCAAGGGATTTGGAATTGATTTGATCAGGGGCAGAGAGCAGCACGGTCCCACAAGTGTCTCAGAGGGACCGTGTCCTCTGAGCCATAAGAGTTGGCTCAACAGGGGCCTGGTGGAAGGCAGGCAAGCAGTTTAGGGAGACTGATGATCACTCGCAAGATAGCAAAAGCTGGGAAACAAGAGGCAGAGGATGAGACAGGCTAGACAAAGACCCCTGGACAGAACCTGTGGGACTGTGGTCATAATCTGTGCCAGGTTATCTGTTGAGGGGATGAGGAGAGATGCAGGGCAACTTCCAGGCTTGGGGCTTGGTGACAGGGTGCTCCAGCCTCTTGCTGGCCCCGTCTCCTTCTACTGCTTCTATACCTAACCCTCACTAAGGACCCACGATGGTCCATTGGCTCTGAAAGGGTGACATAACTGTGGGCATGGCCTGACTTTAAGGACTCCCCTGCCCCCCCAGCACAATGAGCAGCTGTGCTTGTGAAAATCTATGCTGGCTTTGAGACAGCACTGCCACTGGAAAGAGGGTGTGCCTGGGATGGAATTAAGATAGCATAGTGCCCAGGGTGTACACACATGAAAACACTGACATGACTTGTGCTCAGAAACAGCCCATGAAACCTGCCAGCCCCCAATGCTGAGATGGACTCACTCTGAAAGAGGCTCGCTTCAGAGCAGGGTGACAGCCTATAAATCAGTCCATATTTTTCTGGACTTCACTGCATTGGAGGACTGGGAAAAGGCGCAGGGTGGTAAAGAGGGCATCTCTGTAGCTTCACACAATGCTCAATATAAAACACCCAATTTCTCCAGTAAGCTTCTTTTGGATGCTCTTGACTGCATGCAACTGAGCTTGCAAATTTTCCCCTCCAGCACACAGCATTTAGGGATCTTTCCATAATATGTCTGCCTACTGCCAGCGACTAGCCTCACAAACTCCAAAAAGGGCTGGCCTGCTCCTAGCTGGGTCACCGCTGCCCTCTGCTGTCCACAGTTAGTGCGGTCAGCTTCACTGACAGGAGACCTCTGCATTCAGCAGACGCTGAATTCAGGCTTCTGGTGTGACCCTGTCCCAAGGGGGCAATCTGATGTATGGGACCTCAGACAACTGTCCTGAGGAGGTATCTAGGTACAGCCCCTGTACAAAATGGTTTTCTGTTTTGTTAACACTGCCTGACTTTCAGCTTAGATTGGTTTTAGGAGGGGATCTTTCCTTCTCTTGCAAGCCCCTTGGGGCATGCTTTTCCCAGGCCCTGGGGACCATGTGGCCGTGGCATTTCACCCCCCATTTGGCCTTCTTATGTTCTCCATGTTAATACCTCTCAGGTCTTAGTCACAATGGGAAGCATGAGCCTGGGGACAAAGCCATGGCTTGAACAGATGATGAGTGGATCCAGGCTGGCCTATTCCTCCTCCTCTCCCTCCTGGCTCCCACTGCCCTACACTAACTTGGCCAGGCCAGTGGGCACATGCTGTTAGCTCCCTTCTAAAGGCTCCTGGGAGAGAGGCCATGCTCAGGACCTCCACACACCACCTGCTGAGCAAAGACAGAGTTGTGGAACCCTGAGCTTCTGTGTCTGTCTTTTACTTTGGTGTCTTAAGCATTACTATTGTTTTCCAGATTGGGCCAGACATGAACCTGGCACCAGGGGTGTCTCTCTGTGTCCTGAGTGTAGAACTCCCTTCCCACAATGGGGAAGGGGGACAATAAAACACCCTCAGTTTGACCAAGTTTACCTAAACTCAGATATAAAAAAGTTAAAATAACATTATCTTTCTGCATGCCTATATATATGGCTTGTTATATTTGTACCTGCCATCCTTGTAACCTCTAATGCTAGGCAGAAAGTCTTGACTTAAAAAAGAGGAAGAAGAATCAGACCATCAAGTCAGCCAGGGGAGAAGTCAAGAAAGAAGGGTTGGCTGGACAGTGCAGGGAGAGTGACCAGTGGGGACAGGCCACTCCACAGGGGTCACTCTGGGCTACCGGGGAAGCAGTTTCAGCAGCACCAGGGCAAAGCCAGGCTCTATGGAATGAAAGGAAGTTCTCAAAGACATAGCTGGTGGGGTGAGGTGGGAGACAGCTTGGGTGGGCTGGCAGGACAGGGTCCTCCGAGATCTGGGAGCTGGGTGTCAATGTGAAAGTCTGAGGAGCCTACAGAGAGGGCTGGACAGGAAGGGAAGGCTACGGAGACAGGGGACATGCAGGGTGATGACAAAAGTGGAGGGTTTGGATCTGGAAGGTGGGGCCTGGCCCTTGCTAGGAGGCAACTTATGAGGAGAGGAGAGGACTGATATGGAGACGCTTTCACACAGGAGGGGTGTCACATGGAGGGCCCTGTCATGTCTATTCACGGGAAGGCAAGGAGATCTGCCCGGTGTTCAGGGCGGAGAGCAGGCAGGGCACTTGGGAGAGCAAACAGACCTGGGGCTGCCAGCAAGAGCTGACTCAAGAAATTGCGGAGCGACAGCAACAAGTGGCAGGGTTGGTAGGTCTGCAGATCACATTTGCCTGGCTGACTCTGCCTGGTACCCAGTAGGGTGTCACATGCAATATCTAATGCAAAATCTGCACCAAGCCTGTGTGATTCTGGGGCAATCGATCCTGCTATGTTCCTCATTCTACAGACAAGGGCAATCGAGGCAGGGTAAGAGGCCTGATCCACCGGGACCTAGAACTGAAATCCAGGTCACTGGCCCTCTAAAGAGATCTCATAGGCACCTACCATCTGGCCTCTTCCTTGTGGCCTAGAAGCAAGGCTGAGGCTGAGGGTGCATGGGGGTGGCCTGGAAAGAAGGCTGCTTCCTGGGGCCAGATGGGAACACTCAGGTCCAAGGGTCTTGGAGCCAATAGCAGTGGGTAGGGGGCAACAAGTGCCGAAGGCGCCGGGAGATAATAGTGGCTGCCTGGGGGCTCCAGACCACAGGAGGGGTGCCAAGAGGAAGTGTTAGCAGACGAGGAAGAGGAGGTGGCAGGGTGGGAAACAGGCCTCCATCTGAGTGTTGACGCTGGGAAGTGGACCATGATGGGGAGACCTGAGTACAGTCCTCCTGATGCCAGCCACAACTCACACGGTCCTCCCCATCACACTGGGCATGGTTTTTCCTCCGCTCCTACATGCTTGGCGTCCTTTTGTCCCAAAGCCTTTGTTTGTGTCGGTTCTTAGCCTTGTGCTGAATCCACAAAGGGGACATGAGCTACCCAAGGTCACGCTCGCTCGGTCAGAGATAAACCCAGTGTCTGGACTGGAGCTTGACCTCATTTAATCCTCAGCAACCCAATGAGGTGGTGTCATCGCCCCATTCCACAGAGGAGGAAGTGAAGGCCAAGAGATGAAGTGACTCACTCAAGGTCACATGGCCAGGAAGTGGCAGGTCTAAGACTGGAGCTCAGATCTGTCTGGGACACAGAAGTGGGACGCCAGCAGGGATCCTGGACCCCCAGGCCAGAGCAGGAAGGAAAGCTCCAATGGTGGGAACCAAAACTACTGCGAGTCCCTGAGGCGCACACCTGTGGCTACCTGCCAGTGCCCTGCAGCCGCCAAGAGGCTCTGTCTCCATCCTGCCCTCCCAGCTTCGCAGGGCCAAGAAGCCAGGAGCAGGGAGCAGGGAGGGAGAACCCGCAGCGCTGCGCCTGTCCAGGCTCCCCGCTCAGGGGACAGAAGACATTGCAGGCCATGCCATGGGTAATCACTGGGTCCTATGGTTCTTACCAAACAAGGAAGAAGAACTTGGGAGGGAAACAGAGATGGGGCCAGGTCCCTCTGTACCTGCTTCTAGTTCTGCAGAGGTTTCTGGCTACAGGGAAAGCCTGCAGGAAAAAAGTCTCAGAGGAAACCTGGCTGCTCTGGGCCCCGGGACGACCATGCAGACCCGCAGGGGACAGTGGGCACGTACTTGACGTTCGTGTTGGTGCAGATGATGTACTCGATCTCGTCAGAGTAGGGGTTCTGGAATGTGAAGCTGCTGGTGCGGATCAACATCCACTCCCGGTTCTTGGTGCGGAATCGATACATGACTGACAGTACTTGGCCTTTCAGCTTCACCACCTGAGAAAATATTTGGAGAAGGAAGTCAGCGGGAGGAAGGATGGTGCCGGATAGCAGGAGGGAGAGGTGCCAGGCAGTGTGGCCGCTGTGCAGGCCAGCAGGGCTGCAGAATAGGGCATTGTTGCTAAAGACAGTCAGAGAGGGAGAGAGAGAGGGAGAGAGAGAGAGGGGAAAAGAGAGGGAGAGGGAGGGAAGAAGGGGAGGGGAAGAGAGAGGAAGAGAGAGGGGAATAGGAGGAGGGGAAGAGAGAGGGAAAGAGAGGGAGAATGAGGGGGAGAGAGAGGAACAGTGGCTGGTGAAGGGAACCCCTCTGTCTACTTCCCCTCCAACATGGGGCAATACATTTGGGTCATCCTGTAACCACCATGTGAGGAGCTGAGGAGTCAATACCTGCTTTATATCAAGACTTTTAATTTAGCTTTTACAAGTCAGATCATGAAAACCCCACTAGCCAGCGTGTTTCTCTTTCTGCCTTGGCTGCTAAGGGCACTCTTGGGTTTTGTGCTGGTGTCCTTTCAAACTATTAACTCATTCATGTCTATCACATTCATGGATTTATTTCTCCATACCACACACGAAAAATCCTCAACCTCTCCTTAAAACTGTGATTCGGATTCAATACTCTCTGGGAGGTGTAATAAAATGATAAATTTATGTGATTATTTACTTACACATATCTATATCCTCACAAACATTTGGTGAGGTGAGTTTTATTATTTATGCATAATACTAAGACTCAGTAAAATTAAATAAGTCACCCAAGATCAGACAGTTTTGGTAGAAAAGCTGGTACAAGAAGCTCAATCTTACTTCTAAATCACAAGGCGGCCTCTTTGACAATACACATTGCTGCTTTGTTCTATGAAGATAGAACCCATACACCCATAGAGGGTCCATTCTAAGCCCCCTAGTGAATGCCTGAAACTTCAAATAGCATCAGACCTTACATATACTATGTTTTTTTCCCCAGATATACCTACCTATGGTAAAATTTAATTTTTTTTTTGAGACAGGGTATTACTTTATTGCCCTCAGTAGAGTGCCCTGACATCATAGCTCACAGCAACCTCATACTCTTGGGCTCAAGTGATTCTCTGGCCTCAGCCTCCTGAGTAGCTGGAACTACAGGCACCCGCCACGATGCCTGGATATTTTTTTACAGATGAAGTCTCACTCTTGCTTAGCCTGGTCTCGAATTCATGAGCACAGGCAATCTACCCACCTTGGCCTTCCAGATGCTGGGATTACAGGTGTGAGCCACTGTGCCCAACCTGATAAAGTTTAATTTCTAAGTTAGACATGGCAAGAGACTAACAACGACGATCACCACAGTGTGCCCACATCACTATCCTGCGCTTTGGGGCTGCTAATCAGTGAATAAGGCTTACTCCAATGTAAGCACTGTGACTCTGCCAATCTCATAACAACCAACTGCTACCTGATGGATGGATGGGCAGGTGGCACACACAGGGTGGGGCTCCCATGCCAGTCAGGATGGCAGGAGATTTAAAATTTATGAATTGTTTATTTTTGGAACTTACTGTTTAATATTTTCAGCTCAAGGCTGCCCACTAATGACTGAGAGCTGAAACTGTGGGAAACAGAACCCTGGCTAAGAGGACCACTATACATGCTGTGTACACACACAGTAACGCAGAGACACTCAGTTACACATACATGTGTCATGGGAATACTGACTGTCTAGACCTGGGTGCGATCACACCTCCAAGACAAAACAAGGCAAGCTAGAGGTCCCTCTTTGAAAGTCCTCCCAATCTCCAGCCCACGCAGCCCCTCCCTGAAGGACCAGCATGATCACAAAGAGGAATGTGGAACTGGCCCAGTGTTCAGAGAAGTCCTGATCCTGCCACCTTCCCTCACACCTGCTGCACGTGTGTTTATTTCCTGGTAGGGACATCTGCCTTCTCTACTAGAATGTCCACAGCATGGGGATAGGGATATCTTGGTCACTGAGCACCCTCACCCTGGCCTGGTGCCCAGCAAAGAGCAGGCACTGAGAACACACATCCCAAACCAAGTTGAGGAGTCTGTTAGCTCCACGGCCTTCTGAACATCACTTTTCACACTGTCCACAGGGGAAGCCAGATGAGAGCAAAGCCCGAGGGTGTGGACTGAAAGCTCTAGGAAAATGGGAGCCCCTGCTCCAAACCCTGGCACGAGAGGCAGGAGGCAGAGCTCCGGGGTGAGCCACGCTGTGCAAGAACCTGGCTCTTCCCTTGCCAGAGGACAAAGCCAAGTGCCCCTTCAGGTCAGCATTTGGAGGGGCTCCCATGGGGACTTTCTCTTGTCTGTACTAAATATAAGGAAATAGGTAGCTACTACCCACATTTGCAGACCCATGTCTTCTGCCCACTGAGGAAGTGTAGGCAGGGTGCCTCCCCTGTTCCCTCTACCTGGCATACTAGGGATGGGGCAGAACTAGTTAGTTCCACACAGGAAGCTTGTGGAAGACACTGCCCTGTGCAAAGCTCAGCCCTAGGATCTGGGGACAGAGAACAGAGGAAAGGAGCTGGCAATTCCAAGCCCTCCTGGGCCAAGTGATAGGTGAGGCACCTTACCTATGATAGCTCATGTGGTCCCCATGACAGCATTTCATGAATCTAGGAAACAAGGCTCCAAGGAGTGGACACCCTGCCTGAGGTCTCAAGGAGTAGCAGAGGAAGGTATGGACCCTGGACCTCCTGGCCCTTTCCATGAGCCCCATAGCCAAGGCACTGTCTCAGTTCCTGGACAGCTTCTCATGCAACAGGTAACTGTAACCATGAGAGAGCTTACCAAGGGCCACAGGTCTATTGGGGTGTATGAGAGGCAGCCTAGCGACGGGATCCAGAAAGGGTCCCATGGTGTGGCACACAGCTGGGTGCAATGAGGGTGTGTGGGGAGGCCTCTTCTGGCAGGAGGCACAGCATGGGCAAGTGTTTGGGGGCTGGGGCAGCTGAGGTATGGAGGGGGATTGGGCTATGTATGTAGGTGGTGCAGGTGACACAGCAATGCAGGAGACACATTGATGAGGCACCCACTATGCTTGGTTTAGGTGTGATGCTAACATAAGAGATGGCAAAGATGAGGCAAAACTGAACTTAGCATGGCTTTTCATGACAACAGCCTCTCCTTCATCATCACCACCACCATGAAAAGATAAGCAGGAAGGAGGGGGACGAGAGGGAGGCTGCTTTACATTTCCCTGGATTCAGCTTTCCTGTTTGACTTCTAGGGGAATGTGACCCAGGGAAGGAATCCAAGAGCAGATGTGAATTTCCAGGCTCTTGGCCGGGACGCATTGCTGCACCAACTCAAACTTCACCATATTCTAAGGGCTTTCTGTTCTGGCTATTGAAATTATTTTGTTTAAATACAGAGTTCAAGGGCTGGGTGTGGCTGACATAGCCACCTCCATACTTTTGCAAGAATAAGCCGCCTCCCTTTATCAACATTTGTCCCCCACCTCAGCTTCCAGTGGCCAGAGCCCAAGGAATACACACGTGGGTCTGTCCTGGCCAGGCTCCTACCCGAGGGGCGAGGCTGCTCACAGAGTGAGAGTCCCTTCAGCTGGATGCCAGGGTGGGATCACATCTTACATTCCTTCCTTTTCTGTTCAAAAGCAACCAGGTTCCGACAGTGTCTACAGTCGGAAACCTCAGACACGCTGTCAGGGGAGGGGCCTGTGTCTGGGTTGCAGCACTGTGAGGGGAAGCTTTGGAGGGAGGCCGGCCTGGGCACCAGCTGTGGCTCTGTTACCATCTTGCTGTGTGGCCTGGGGTAGGCAAGAGAACCTCCCTGAGTCCCCATGTCTTACTGAGACAAAAATGGGCTGAGAACACCTTCTGTGAAGCTTTGAGGATGACGGAAGGTAATGAATGTATGGGAAAGGGTCTGGCTAGTGGCTGGGCAGGGAATGAGGCCCATCACATTAAAGCTTCATTTTCACACACCCAGGAAAGTATAGCCAACCCAACCCCAACCTGATATGCTAGATGATGCAAAGTCTTTAATAATTTCCACACATTTAGCAAACATTTGCCATAAATGACCTGCTTTTGCAGTGTTTAACCATCCTAATTTTACATTTTTCCAAAACAAAAGCCACCTCCTGTGGGCTCTGACCCATGTAGACTGCTTTACTAAAGCCACCCTTGAGCCAGGCTCTTCACTCAGCAGTGGACACAATGGGGAAAAGCGCAGACAGGAGGGCTGCCCACAGGGAGATTCAGTTCTAGTAAAGAAGGTGTTGAGGGGGTAATAACCCCCCAAACAAGCTCATGGACAAATATGTGTAAAACTGAACTACGAAAAAAGAGTCTGTGAAGGAGGCCGGGGCTTCTTGCATAGCCAGGGTGGACGTCGATGGCATCTCTATGACATGAGCTAAAGCTAAAGGATAAGAAGATGCCAGTCATGTTAGGAGTAGGGGAAAACACTCCAGCCAGTGGATAGCATGTGCAAAGGCCCTGGGGTGGGTGAAAGCACATCCAGGGAGCCAGACACAGGCTCAGGTGGCTGAAGAGCAGTGCCCATCGAGGGTGAGGCAGGGCCAGGGCCATACAGAGCATAAAGTTTGGTAAAGAGCTTGGCTTTGATTCTAGATGTCCTAGAAGGGTTATGTGTAAAGATGAGGCAAAACCCAATTTATGTTTCAGAATGGCTATTGAAATGATTTTGTTTAAATACAGAGTTCAAGGGCTGGGTGTGGCTGACATAGCCACCTCCATACTTTTGCAAGAATAAGCCGCCTTATTCCGCTAATAAGCGTGGAATGAGAGTAAAAACAGGGGGACCAGTAAGGACATTATTGCCCTGTTAGATGGAAGATGGGGGTGGCCTGGTCGAGGCAGGTGGGACAGGAGAGAGGGGAGGGGTTGGCTGTGCAGAGTAAGATTAAGAGTCGAGTGATAGATGCTTCTTGTTTTCAGCCTGAGCAAGCAGGTAGATGGGGCATTCATGTAGGGGTGCAGAGAAGAAAGGAAGGACACTCTGGGTGGAGTCACTCCATGGCTAGGATAACCCAGGGAGACACTGTAGTGAGGAGGGGACAGAGAGCAGCCAAGGTCAGAGGCCTGGGGCGATGGCTTGTAGAAGATAGAAGAGGGAGAACCAGCATAGGAGGCTGAAAAGCGAGATGCCATTCCGAGGTGATATCCAAGAGTGAAAGAGTGGGGAGGTTAAGAGATCTGCCCAGATACGCGGTTTAAAATTGGGGTCCTGTGTCAATTTGTGCAGATGCAGCAATGCCTCCAGCAGAAGATGAGAGACAAATGACTTGTCCCTCTTGAAAAGTAATTCAAAGTCTTATTTTCTTATAACACAGCCCATTCTATTCTTTCCTGGGGCTGCAGAGAGATGGCAGAGCCCTGCGGAGAATGGAAGTGTGTTCACTTGCTCATCACGGCTGCATCTGGGCTCAGGAGGGACCAGGTCCTCAGCTTGAACCTTAGGTTTGTTAACTGTGGGGCATGGAGGTGCGTTTACTTCATTGAGCCTCACTTTACCTGTATCATGAAGATGATAATGACCGCCACCTATGACTACCTCCTATGAAAATTCAGTAAAGTCATGCATGTGACAAGATCCTCCTCAATGGCTGGCGTGAAGTAGATACTCAGTAAATGACAGCTAGGTGCAGTGATGTGCCTGATGCCTTCCCAGGGTGGACACCCTCTCATGCTCCCAAGATCATCCTAAGCTCCCCCCATCTCTATGCAAAGCACCCTCACTAAACAAACAACTGCCTCCCTGAACTGCCTCCTATTTCTAATTCCCTTTGCTCTTGTTCAAATTCTGGCCTCTGGTCATCTCTAGCCAGAACAATTTTAAAAGCCTCCTGACTTGTCTTTATTTCCAGTTACTTCCTGCATCTGTGGCAATACCTGGGCTACCAAACACCACAAAACACTGCTGTGCTTTAAATCTTCAAAGGAATCTTGGCTGACCTTTACGTGACTAAGGAGAGGATCCAAATTCCTTAACACGGCATCAGGGCCCTTCACACTATTTGGCCGCCCCAGGCTCATGGCCCCATTGCCCACCCCTCTCTACCAGTCCGCTGGTCTCACTGCGCTCTCAGGAGCTGTTCAGCACTCTCCCTGTGGGCTATCTCCTCATCCATCTCTGTTGCTGTCCCTTAGTCTAGGGTGTGCTCTCATTTCTTCCATGTTATCCTTTAAGACCTTCCCAACTGTGCCCTCTGTGACTAACCTCTCCACCCCCTGTGCTCTGTGATGTTTTCCTCACATTCCTCACAACCCTTTGGAGTTCTTCTGTCACACAGTAATTACCTTCTGGTGTGTGTGTGTCTGTCACTAGACAGTGAGTTCCTTTCAGGCAGGGGCTCCGATGGATGCCTTGGGTAGGACTTTGCAGCCTGCCTGGCACACAGTAGGACTAATGTCCTCCCAACCACGCCCACAGTCCCCAGGCTGTGTATGAGCTGTATGTACCTGCTGGAAGCTCTCACGAAGATGGCTCTGATCCTCAGGGTGGCAGAACTCCAAAATGTCCTTTCCCAGAAGGTCCTAAATGAAAGAGAAAAGCTTTAATAATCCAGATTCCACTTGCAATTATTTATCTACTTACTGTTAGGCAATGGCATTCATTTCCATCTCCTTTGGCCTGTCCCACTACAGATTATTTAAACAGTGGATGCTAATTTCCGTGGGCCCCTCGGGGAGCTGGCTCTCTGGCATCCGCTCTGCCTTTCTCTGGCATGCTCAGTTACCAATTTCTAATTTTGCTGAGGCCCTACATCAGCAGCTTCAGAATTCAATTTTATTTTTGTTTGCCTTGGAGAGGAAAACTGTAATAAACATATTTTAATAAACATAAAAAGAATGCAAAATGATAGCATGAAGGCAGATGTGTTGCCTCTGAAAGCTGGAGCTGTTGAAGTGTGGAAGCTATTGCTGTCCTGTGGCAGAGGAAATGAGGTTATCATAAAATAACTGTACTGGTTAAAAGCCTGTTTACTATCGACCCTTATTAGTCTGTGTTTTATTCAAGGGACTCACCATTAACCCCAAACAAAAGTGTGTTTCACAGTGAAACAGACCAGAATAAGGTAAACTGTGAAGAGGCAACTTTAGACGTGTTATAGGGAAGTGGTTCCGTTGGAAGTGCCTTAAACGCAAAAGATTTATACTAACTCATCGATCAGAACCTGAATCAGCAAACAGCCCAAGTGTGAACTGACACTGGCCGTGGAGGGGAAACCTTATCTTTGTGCCAGTGAGCATCCAGATGGTCATGGACAGTGTTAGTAGATAAATGAATTTGGCTGGAAATACATTGCCATCAGCGGTTATGGCGAATTTGGAAATAAATTGATTTTCTCCTTTATTGCATCTAAGAATCTCAAACTTTGCATGAATCTAAAGATGTGGAATCATATGAAGAAATCCTAAGATTTCTTGTTGGAACTGTTTCTAGCTACAAAATATACGTGTAATTAAAACATTCATATCAACATGTCCCAAACTTTGTTCCTGAGAACAAGGATCTTATTCTTTAAGATCCTTTCAAAAAAAAAAATGCTTTTTATTTTGAAAGAAATTTAAATCTGTAGAAAAGTTGAAAGAATAATAATAATAATGAACCCCTGTATATCTCTTATGTATGTTCGACAATTCTCAATATTTGGCCACATTTGCATTTTTCTTTATCTATATGTATACATGTATACACAAGCACATGTATATATTTAACAACTTCTTGGTGAACCATTTACAAGTAGGTTGTAGACAACATGACATTTCTCCTCAATATGTACCTCATAAAAATGACATTATCTTACAGAATTACAATATACCATACTGTGCCTAAGGAAAAAAATAATTATTTGATAAAATCATCCAATATTCCATACATATCAACATTTTAATTGTCTCACAAATACGTTTTCTAGTGATATGTCTTCAGACCACAACTTCTGCCTTTTTGTGTTTATGACACTGACTTTTTAAAAATGTCTGGAATAGAGGAGGCACCCGTAGCACAGTGGGTAGGGTGCCAGCCACATGTACCCAGGCTGGCGGGTTCAAACCCAGCCTGGGCCAGCTAAAAAACAATGACAATTGCTACAACAACAACAACAAAATAGCTGGGCATTGTGGTGGATGCCTGTAGTCCCAGCTACTTGGGAGACTGAGGCAAGAGAATCACTTAAGCCCAAGAGTTAGAGGGTGATATGGCTAGATGCCATGGTACTCTACTGAGGGCAACACAGTGAAACTCTGTCTCAAAAAAAACAAGGTCTGGAACAAAGACCTGAAAATGTGCCCCCCCTTTAAAAAAAGTTTCCAAATAACTGTGAAAAGCAAAGGGTTAGACAAATTGAGGTGGACATCTTTACCAGACTTTGTAGAGTCTTTCACATCAACAAGCTTTGTAATGAAGATTAACTGATCAGAGTCCCCTTTTAGTGGAACATGGTAACTCTAGTTTATGAAAACTCAGCTAAGAGAATCACAATGGGCAAGGAACAAGGAATATCCTTCCAGGGGTGCATGTGTTTACAATGCCCTTTCTAGCTTTGGAAGGATGTCACTCTATCCAAGCCAGGGCATAAGGATCTGTATGCTGTATCCCTGCTGTGCCCTTGTGTTGTATCTCAAGCAGATAAGAACAGTTTAAGGAAAGTTAAACCTCTAGCCAAATGCTAAGAACTCAAACCATCTACTGACCTGGGGTTGGTAGCCAATCACACTGATGCATCGTGGATCCACGAATGTGATGATTCCATCAGAGTTATGGCGGGACAAGAACTCCGTGGGCACCGACATCCCATTCATGTCCATGCACACAGGAGAACTGGTCACCTGGGATGCAGAAAACCCATCTTTGAGGTAATGTTGGCAGAGATGGAGATGATGACGGAGACAGAGAGTAGGAATAATCCACATGGCTTTAATTTTACTCATCCTTCCTTGTCATTCGTATAATAAGCCTAAAGTGTTCAAATAGCGCCCATCACATCTTCAACTAACGGCAACAGTTGGCTACTTTCTTTACATGTCTTGAGCTTCATTTGCCTTATGAACCAATGGGAATAATGAAACATACACTCCCATGAGGTGGCTGATCGAGTTCCAAAGAGATATTGCACGTTAAACTTTGCCACAATGTTGGCACTTAGTTGGTGCTCAATAAATGTTAATAGTCTTCCCTTCGCTAATGATGGTAAATGAGCCTAATGAACTGGTTAAAATATTTGGAACATAAACATTTGTGGGCTGAATTTACTCAAATATTCTTTCCTCACTCATCTGCAAAGAAATGCCCAGTGTTTGTCATACATGAATGAAATTGCTTATTCATGTGTCTGAAATTGGTCAGACCTAGGAAACCAGGGACATGAAAGATCAGTGATGCCTGAACCACGGCTATTATGCCTCCCTCATCAGCAGGGGAAGACCCTTCCATGTCCCAGGGAGAACGAACAGTCCAGTCAATGGAGTCGCTGCTTGTGTGCCAGACACTGAGACATTTAATTTTCACAAGATAAAAAATACACATTCCCTGCCCTTGGGGAGCTTGCAGGGATGAGCCTATGCTCAGTTAAGTCTGTAAACCAGACAGTGAAGGAAACTGACTGAGGTGAGAGCTCAAAGCCATGAGCACACGGAGGGGACAGGCTTGATTTTAATTGAGCACCAGGGGCTCATTTTAGCTGGGTTTTGAAGGATGAGTAGATCATAAGAACACAGGAGAAGAAAGAATTCTGAAAAGAGAAGGGAGGCACAGAAACACCAGGCAAAACAAAGAGCCTGTGGAGACCGGCAGAGATGGGGAGTATGTGGAGGGTTCCTGGAAAGGGCAATGGTGTGGTTTGGAAAAAGGATGTGGTAAGAGAGGAGGAAGGGAGGAGGATGGGTGGAAGCAATGAGTCTGGACTTTATCTAGTAGACCAATGGGAAACATTCAAAGTGGGGAAGCAGGGATGTGAGGGGAGCAGATCTCGACTTGGTGGTAACCGGCACAAGTCTGGGGACAGATGGGTGCAGCATGTTCATGCAGCGAGGCCTCTGCTGCTCATGGCTCACGACCCCTTTTCTTCTTGATTCAGCCTCAGCTTTTTCCCACAGAGTGAAACCCAACAAGTACCATCCAAACCTCAGTCCCCTGCTCTCTGCGATAATAAGCCTTTGAGATTAAAAGGGCTCTGAGCTTTTTCTTACCTGGAGTCTCCCAATTGCCACCAGGCAATATTTACTGCCTTGTCCCACGTCTGCGTCCTCTTCAGGTATAGTCATTCCTGAAGTGAGAAATGGTAGTGTCATCAACAACATACCCAGCGTGAATGGAAAGGGGGAATGTGCACATGATTTTATTTTTGTCATCAAAAATACAGAGCTACTGTTGGCCACTCAGGGCTGGGTAGGCAGGCGACAAGTTAGCCCACTCCTTGTCTGCCTCCTGCTTCTGTCTCTGCCTGGTGTCTTTTGATAATTTCATGGTCTATGTACTGTCTGCATCTGTGGATCATGCAGAGAAAGTTAAGGAAGATGAAGTGGAAATAATTCATCTACACATTTGCACAATTTAGCCAAAACTTTTAGTTGGGAAGGAAATTTCAGTAAGAAGCCTACACGGGTCTTTCAAGTTATGTAAATATCTCATGTATCTGTAAACAAAGAATTGAACAAAGATCATAAGAAGCAAAAGAAAACAACAAAAATTAGTCTGACATTACTAATTGCCAGACATGGTGACACTACAAATATTTACCCTTATCAGGGAAAGCCAGGATTTTCTAAAGGCTAAAAAGGAGAAATTGGTGATGGTTGTATGGATTAAGCATTGAAAACTAGTGCTCTAGGATAGGAAGAAATTGGTTAAAACAATCCTTATTGTTGACTGCAAGCAGACAAGAGTTTGGTACAAAAAGGGTCTGGCATTGGGGTCCCTCACAGAGCCAGGTTTTTGAATATCTGTCTCTGGTTAGAAATGGTGTAGTAAAAACAAACATTCCTTTCTGATCCCTGCTAGTCTGTTAAGCAGAGAATTTCTTTTTACACTGTGTAACATGCAACATAAATATTTCCGCACTGGGTCAGACCAAAGGTTCCCAGTGACAGAGTCACACAAGTACAACCAGAGCCCCTTCCTGTGGACTTCAAAGGGTGTGTTCAGCATCACCACGGTTCCACAGGCCAGAGAAGCGTTACCCCCTCTCCACCCCCACCGCACATTCTCCTCCCTGTCCCTGTCCCGTAGGTTCTGGGGTGTCCCTGCTGCATTTCCTTTGCACAATGAGCAGAGATGGAAATTTTCTCAGACCTTCTCTCGAGGGCAGTGTGCTGCAGACACTCTTTTGGACTTTGCTAATTTCACTTAACAGTCCCTCCTGGAATTCACTTCACACCCATTCAGCTCTTCCTCAACTCTTCTTCTTTTTTTTTTTTTTTGAGACAGAGCCTCAAGCTGTCACTCTGGGTAGAGTGCTGTAGCATCAAAGCTCACAGAAACCTCCAACTCCTGGGCTCAAGCAATTCTCCTGCCTCAGCCTCCCAAGTAGCTGGGACCACAGGTGCCTGCCACAACACCCGGCCATTTTTTGGTTGCAGCCGTCATTGTTGTTTGGAGGGCCTGGGCTGGATTCGAACCTGCCAGCTCAGGTGTACGTGGCTGGCACCTTAGCCACGTGAGCCACAGGCACCAAGCCCTTCAACTCCTCTTTAGAGCTGACTCATCCTGTTGGTGTGCATGGCCCATTCAACCACTTTCCTATGCAGGAACATCAAGGAGTTTCCAATAGTTTGCAATCAGAAATGATAATGCAATGAGCAACCTTGTTCACATGTATTTTCTTATCACTGGAGGGGCATCTTCAGGGCAGATCCCTACCAGGATTACTGTGCAGAAAAGCCAGCACATATGTAGTTTTATTTTGGCAAATTTCCCTCCAGAAGGGGTATACCAGTCTGCATCCCCGCCAGCCATGTATGGGGGGGCTCGTTTCCCCATAGTCTTGGCCAACAGAACGTGCTGGCACATTATTTAATCTTTGTTAGTCTGATAGGTGAGAAAAGGTTTATTAATGTTGTCCTAATTTGCATTTCTCTAATTAAGAGTGAGTCTAAACATTGTTTCATATGCTTGAGGACCATTTTAATGTCTTGCTTCTCAGGGACTTGCCTGCTGATGTCTGCTCCTTGTTTTTCTGTGTTAGTCTTTCTTTTCTCCATTTCTAAGCATTCCCTACATATCTGGCATACTGATCCACCCAACACAGAGCCTGCTGCTGTGAATGCTTCCCAACATGGCTCCCTGTCCTTTGCCTTTGCAGAAGATTTTAAAATTTCCAATTTGTACAGTCAGATTTATCAATCCTTTATTCCCTCTGGAGTCTGAGTCATGGTTAGAAAGCTACTTCCTACATAAAAGTTAAAGATAAATCACCCCTATTTTCCTCTGATACTTTCACAGCTTCATTTTATATATGTAGATCCCTCATCCATTTGGAGCTGCTATTTCACAGGGTGCATCTAATTCCATCTTTTTCTAAATGGCTATTGAATTGCTTTATTAACATTTCTTAAAATGCAGTGATTTGAGAGGCTGCCTTCCTCCCATAACATAGTCTCACATGTGGTTGGACCCCCCTCTTCTCTCCATTGGCCCACTGTCCATTCAGGTGGCAGTAACACACCTTTCAGTGACAGAGGCCTGACCATGAATTTTAATGTCCAGCAGGACTTCTTCTCCCTTGTAGTTTTTCCTTTCCAGTGTGCTCTTGGCTATTCTTAAAGGTATATTTTTCTTTTCTTTTCTTTTTTTTTGAGACAGAACCTCAAGCTGTCACCCTGGGCAGAGTGCTGTGACATCACAGCTCATAGCAACCTCCAACTCCTGGGCTCAAGCGATTCTGTTGCCTCAGCCTCCTGAGTAGCTGGGACTACAGGTGCCTGCCACAACGCCCAGCTGTTTTTTGGTTGTAGTTGTCATTGTTTGGCAGGCCAGGGCTGGATTCGAACCCGCCAGATCTGGTGTATGTAGCTAGCGCCTTAGCCACTTGAGCTACAGGCGCCACCTGAAGGTGTATTTTTCTATTTGAACTTTAGTATCAACTTATCTGATCCCATAAAATAGCCTGATTGCACTGACTTTGGAAATTAACTTCGGGAGAGCTGACATCTTTATAACATTGAATTGGCCTACTCAAGAATAAGGGAACTTTCCCCATTTGTTTAAGTCCAGTGAGTGTTTCCAAATTTTCCTCATACACACTTTGTATTAGTATACTTATGCTTATTAAAATTATTACTAAAGTATTTAATATTCTTTGTTAATATTATAAATACAATTTCTGCTACCACTGTGCCCTGTTTATTGTTTATGAATATGAAGGCTATCGATGTTTATATATCAACATTCCATTGTGCTACTTCAACTTCACTAAATTATTTGTTTCAGTTAGTTTTGTCATTAATTCACTAGGCTTTTCCAGGTATGCTGGTATATAATCTAAAAACAGAGATAGTTTTTCTTTTTTATTAAAGATTCTTTTGCCTCTGATTTCTCTTATTTGATTGTATGGACTATCTCTCTTACAACATTGAATAGTAGTAGAGATAGTGGGCATTCTTGCCTTGTTTCTGATCTTATTGGAAATGTCTCAGAGGTTTCTCAAATAAGATACTGCCTTTTGGACTAAAAGATATAAGACACATGCACACACATTTATCATGTTAAGAAATTATCTCTCAATTATTATTCAGCAACTTTGCAAATCTCTTTAATGGCTTAACAGTGGACAGCTGGGTTCTAATATCTGCTCTGCACTCAATCTGCTACAGCATGTTGTTGTAGTTGAGGTATATAAAGAAAACATGGCCTCATGTAGATATGTAGTTGCAAAAGTAGAAGGTGTTGTTCTCAGAATACTGCAGATAGTCTCCTTTGATTTTTTTTTCTTCCAAATCTTGAGAAGTGGTAGTTTCTTAAGGACTAGTTGCAAGATAAAATCCAAACCATATTAATGAATTTTATATTGTTACACTAACATAGATCGGTCTAACTTTGCATGAATTTTTTTTACCAATACATGATTTTATATGTCATGAATTGATCATTTGGAAAATATTGGTTCACCATATTATACAGATCTTAAATGTTGACATATTATATTATGCAACATTTAAAATATCACGTGTTAATATTACTATGTATATCATCAAAAACATCTACAGATATTGATCAGGGTTGTGGTGGTGGAGGCAAGCTTCCAAAATTCATGTTTTCCTAAGAAAACTTGAACTTTACGATTAACAACAAATACTGTCAATTGTATTCCTTGAACTAACAGGTTCACTTCAAGGGAAATATTATTGGAGAAAATATCTGCCAGACACACAAATTTGAACAACCATAGCTTGTTAGTCATTCTTTCCAGTAAAAAATCTTCATCAAATGAAAAAAGCAGCTAGCTCAGCTCAGGACCTCAGAAGCTCTTCCTTGACACAATGGCCAGGCTTCGTTGCACAGCACAAGCTGCTTCACCTGGTGCTTTCCATTCTGGGGTTTGATAGAATTTGCAACTTTTATCGTCTCATCAAGGCCATTCTCAGGTGACACCAGCTTTTACAAGTTGTTTATTTGTTTCATTGTAAGTGCGTGGTGACTAAGAATACAATGACTGCTGACATTTGGTGCCACTGCCCTGGCTATACTAAGACCCAAGCAAATTTTACCCACCAACACTTTTTACACCATCAGTGCAAACATTAATACAGTGAAAAGGGCAAATAATATCTGGGAGTTGTAATGAAAATAGTTTTAACTTTGTGTGCCCTGACACTCCTGGGATTCCCGGGGTCCATGGGCCATGCTCCAAGAATGGCCACTGCCTGACGCACTGCTGTTCCCCAGAGTCTGTCCTCCCTCCCTGTCTTTTAAAATCCTGTCCCAACGTCTCTTTTTCTAGCCATATAGGAACAAACCCCTAGACTATATCTCTAGTTAAACTTTTCTCTGGATTTCTAGACCCTCATTTACCAACCATAAATGTCCACATGGGTCTCACCAGTCTTTCAAACTCAATTGTGTCCGAATCTTTCTATCCAAACCCTTTAGTCTATTACCTCTGCCGTGGACAAGGCTGCAGGTGACCTGCTTCACGGATATCCTCTCCTTCTTCCACGCTAAATGCACCATGACTTGTTCAGAGTGGCAATGTGCCCATGCCATAACAGGTGGTCATGTGACAGGGTTCTGGCCTGTCAGGTGAATGCAGAAGTCACTGTCCACGGCTTTCAGGAATGCTCCTTCCTTCCATGAAATGCACACATGGCAGGGGAGTGGTAGCAGCTATCTTGAAAGGCAGGGATGCTGGGGACATAGCAAGGATGGTGGAGTAGAAAGCTGGGAGAATGAGCCCTAAGTATATCAAGAGCCACAGTACTAACTTTGGACTGCCCATCTTTGGATTTTGTGCCTAAGAGGAAAATAAAGGGTGTCCTGGAATTGCACGTGAAGTTTATGGACCCCCTGTATATAAAATAAAGTTATTTAAGGCCCCCATATTTGGGTTTTCTCATAAAGGCAGCAGAACTCAATCACGTCTTTGTATATATTCCAACCTCTATTAGAAGCATCTCTACCAGTAGTAACATTTGTCACTTAACTGGACTGATTTAGCAGCAAACCTATGTCTTATCTGAAAGAAATCCTCCATTTTGAGTGATTTTGGTGGAAGATAGTCCTCTAGCTTCCACTCTGGAAGTCAAAGAACACAGCTTTTTACCTTTGTCCTTCCTCTCAGGGTGAAGGGATGGTTAGAACTCATCAGAAGAACAGAATCCTCATCTCAACCAGGCCGTTCCCATTAATAAACAGTTTCCGGGCTCCACGCTTCTTTGACCCATCAAAGCTGCCTAGGTTTCTCTCCACTCCTAACTCTGGGCCTCTACCCTCTAATTGATTGGTCTGATTACAGTAAGCCATCAAAATCTACCCAACAATTCTCTTATGGTTCCTACTGCTGTCTTCTGTCACACACCAGTGACTGAGGCCTTCAGGACAGAACTCTGAGCAGAGCGTTCTCACCCGCTGCACATTAATGACACCAAACCTGGCTGCTCTGCTTCAACTCTACAATTCTCAGACAGACCCTGCTGTTCACACCACTCCCAGAGGCTGGCAGTGCCACTCCTTTGCAGGAAATAAACAATGTCCACCACCTTCAGTACAGCACACACAGCTCTTCACGGCGTTCACCATGCTCAGAACAGCAACCAAATGGCAGTCAGGATGTGCATGGATAGCACACAGGTGCCTTCAGAGATGTTCAGCTTTCTGCTCCTCAGGGGTTTATAACAGCCACTCTTTGGACAGCTAGCAGGTTCCAGAACAATGCATTTGGCTGGGCAGCAGCAGCACACACAACTGCCTGAGAGCTGGTTCGGAAAGCATGGAAGGGGCAGAAGGCAGAGTGATAGGAAGAAGGCTTTCTCCTGCTCTGTGGAGGGACGAGGGTACTGCCCCTACAGCTGAGGGGAAGATGGGACTCCACATGGGCAGGAGGTGTCCTCAGAGGATGCAAGTCCACATTCCCTATGAAAATTTAATCCCATGGCCATCCATTTCTGCTCCATGTCCTCCAGTGGTGGGGTGAACACAACATCCTCAAACACCTCAGTCTACCCGTCTCCTTGAAGATTCCACCTGCTGGTCCTAGCCTTGCTCTTGGAGTTGTACACTCTTCTGCTGTATAGCCCTTTGGGCAAGTGAAGAGCATAATTATGTTCTTGCATCCTTTCCTTTCTAGGCCAAATATCCTCGGTCCCTTTAAACCATTCCTTGTACAAAACCAGTTTAAGTCTCACCATATCCTTGCCACTTTCTGAATATGTTTCTGATTGCCCATATTCCTCCCAAATGTGGTGCCCACAATGCTCTAGATGTGTTTGTTACAGAGGCCTTCTACTCCTCTGGCTTACTGGCAGCACAGGAAGCAAGGTGTGTATTCTGCTGACAGCTCCCCATCACCAGAGAGGCTTTTATTTAGTTGTTTTTAATCACAATGCAGTTATGCTTCTAGCCAAAATGGAATAACAGATAAAATTTACCTTCTTGTCTGAAACCACCACCACCACCACAATAACAAAAAACAAAGAAAATAAAAGAAATAATTGTTTATAAGACACTGGCTATCAAGCAATGAACAAGAGTGACCCCTGAGAGATAGATAACAAATCAGACAAGCCCGGGTGTGATCCCAGCTCACTTCCTTAAGAGAGGTGCCAAGCCAAGGACATAAATTTCACAATGTCTGGCACCAAATAAAAAATTACCAGGCATGTAATAAAGCTGGAAAATAAAAACCACAATGATTAAAAAAAAAAATCAACCAGCCAAAACATGACTCAGAGCTGAGACAGATTTTAGAATTAGCAAACAAACAAATTAAACTATTATTATAAATGTTTTCCATATGTTTGACCAGTTAAGTAGAGCCATGAAAGATACAGAAATAACCCAAAGTAAACTTCTAGAGATGAAAACTATAATGTCTGAGATAAAAAATGTACTGGGTGGTGTTAACTGCGTATCAGACATGGCAGAAGAAAAGATAGTTAACTTGAAGACAGCAAGGGCAACTATCCAAAATGAAAAATGGAAAGTAATAATTTTTTTCAATGAAATGAGCATTATTGAGTTGTGGGAAACTTTAAGTGGCCTAATTAATACACATGTAACTGGAGTCTCTAGAGTAGAAGGGAAGGGACACAGAAAAAAAAATATTTGAAGAAATAGTGGCTGAAAAATCCCCTAATTTAATACGAAATATAAATCTTTGCCATAAAGTACAAAATGGAAAGATACTGCATCTTGATGGGAGCTACTGTTAACCTGAGCTGAGCCTGAGTTCATACAGAATTGTCCACTGCAGCTGTGGCTAAAATCAGAATTGGTCCCCGTTGGAGTGACCCAAACTCCCTGACCTTATTGCCTTGTACATAAAATGGGCATGAGAACACTCACCCTACAGCATGCTGCCAGGACTAAATAAGATGATGCATGTGGAGCACCCAGGCTGAGGCCTAAATGTCAGCTTCCTTCTCATTTCCCTGACCTCATCCCCCAGTTGCTGGTAAGCAGGTGTATTTATGAACAAAGAAAGCAGCTGACATGAATAGATTCTTCCATACTTAGGGGTCCTTCCAATGCCATAAGCCAGACAGAACAGAGAAAACAGCACAAAGCACCTTCAAACCAACTGGCGTAAAGAAAACTATGTTTTTCTCAGTTCTGTCCTTTGGTGAAATCCTTTAGCATCATTGGTTAAAACTTGAGACCATTTTTATTTCTTCCTTCAACAAGTGTCAATTGAGAACTTTTGCAGATTTTAAAAAATCCCCCACAAGCTCTCTTTATCTTCCTCCCATCAGGGATTGAAGTTATATTCCTTTGTGACTACATGGACCAATAAAATACAGGGGAAATGACACTAGGGGCCCCTTGGACATGTTCACCTAGACACCATGGAGCAGAAACAAGCCATCCTTACACACCCTGTCTGAATTCTCCTAATCCACAGAATCTGTGAGCATAACTAATGGTGGTGGTTTCATGCCAATTAATAAAATAAAATAATCCCAACTGAAAGGTGCATCAGCCCATGAGTGGATAGGAAGAGACTTGGGGCCTAAGACACTATTCCTTTAAGCATATAAATGGGCTCATTTCTGAGAATGCACTATAATCAACCAAGTAGAACAATATTTGGCTTTGCAGAAATTAAATTGCAACCTGTTAACTAAAATAGTTTAGGTTCTAATGCAGGCAATTAATTGTTAGTCGTGAATGGAATCTAAGCGTATGATTGTAAAATTTGCAGAAAATCTTTAGTAAATCACAACTTCCTTATAGGAATGAATTTTTTAAAGTGCATAAATCTGAAGGTCTTCCTCAGGACATGGGAGTCAACTAAGGGATGGCATCTAAGTCAATGGGGCCAAACACTTGTAAACACTTGTACACACTTTTAAAGGCGGTCCTGATACCGACCCTCACCTGCCACTGTAGAGATTTAATGAACTTTTAGCCACTGCCTCTCAGGTAACCAGAGGCTTGAGGTGGCTGTGGATGACTGCAGAAAGGCAGGGGAGGGCTCTGGCATTAGCAGACGAAACGGACTTAAGTCAAGTTCTCACATACTACTTGTAACAAAATGCCTCTACAGGGCAGGACTGTGCAATCCTCATATTGTTGTCTGGCTATTTGGATTTTTATCTATTTTCCAAGCATTGCTTGCATAATATTCTGAAGCAATCCATGATCTTTAAAAATGATTTTGAGGCTAGGCATGGTGGCTCATTTCCGTAATCCTAGCACTCTGGGAGGCTGAGGGGAGTAGATTCCTTGAGCTTACAAGTTTGAGACCAGCCTGAGCAAGCATGAGACCCCTCTGTACTAAAAAAAGAAGGAACTAAGTGAGTTTTGCGGTGGGCACCTGTAGTCTGAGCTACTTGGGAGGCTGAGGCAAGAGGACCATTGGAGCCCAAGAATTTGAGGTTGCTGTGAGCTATGATGGCACAGCACTCTACCCTGGGTGACTGAGTGAAAGTCTGTCTCAAAATAAAAAAATGAAAAATATTTTGACTCTTATTATTAAACAATAAAAAAGACAACTACTCTCAATTTAAAAATGGATGAGAAATCGGAATATTACTTCAAGGAAGACATACCAATGGCAATAATGAGAATGTTCAACTCACTAAGAAAATGCAAATCAAACCACAATGAGATACCACTGCACACTCATTAGGATGGCTATGATAATTTTTAAAAATGCAATACCAAATGTTGGTGAAGATGTAGGAAACTAGACTTCTCATACCCTGCTGGTGGAACGTGAACCAGTGCAGCCACTGTGGCAAATGGCCTGGCAGTCCCTCATGAGGTTAGATGTGGGGCTGCCCTGTGATCAGCAATCCACCCCTAGGTACACATCCAAGAAAACAAAACCACATCTGCACTAAAACGTACATGTGAATGTTTGTTGCAGCCTGTTATTCACAACAGCCAAAAAGTGGAAGCAACCCAAAGGTCCATTCACTGATGGACAGATAGATAAAACATGGCAAATCTGTAAATGGAACATTTTTCACTATGGATAAAGCTCGGCAACCTTACACAAAGTAAAAGAATCCAGACACAAAAGACCACAAGCTATATCTATGAGTTCATTCATACGAACGTCCAGAACAGGCAAGTTCACAGACACAGAAGGTAGATTAGTGGTTGCCTTGAACTGGGAAGAAGTGAGGAGTGATTGCTATGGGCACCTATGTTGATTTCACATCCTTGCCTAGCGCTACAATATACTACTTTTATAGTTCTTTACTACCTATACTAAATCTGAAATTGATTTTGATATGTATCCTTCATGTTTTTCCAAATGATCAGTCAGCTGTCCTCAAAGTTCGTACTGTTTTCCCTCTTTCTTTCTTTCTTTCTTTCCTTTCTGTTTTTTTTTTGGGGGGGTTTTTTTGACAGTCTCACTCTGCTGCCAGGCTAAAGTGCTGTGGCGTCACAGCTCACAGCAACCTCAAACTCCTGGGCTCAAGTGATCCTCTTGCCTCAGCCTCCCAAGTAGCTGGGGGTACAGGCACCATCCACAATGCCTGGTTAGTTTTTCTATTTTTAGTAAAGATGGGGTCTTGTTCTTTTTTGCTCAGGCTGGTCTCGAACTCCTGAGCTCAAGCAATCCCCCTACCTGAGCCTCCCAGAGTGCTGGGAAGACAGGCGTGAGGCATTGTGTTTGGCTTGTTTTCCCTCTCCCACTAACTGAAAATACTTCCTCTACCACATAGCACATTTTTAGAGATACTGGAGTTGGTTTTAAGACATTTACGTCTGCTCAGTAATTTGATTTCTAAATTTATTTACCACATCTTAGTTATTTGTGCTTTGAAATATATTTTCATATCTAGTAAGGCAATTATTTACCAAACCTCTGTTCATTGAATTTTATTATCTATGTATTTGTCTATAAGAATTTCAGAATTAATTTATCATTTGAAAGGAATTCCACTGAGACTATTATTGAAATTGCACTACATGGATAGTAGATGAAATTAGAAAGTATGGAGATCTTTAAAATGCTGACCCTCCTATCAAAGCATATGCACAAGTCTTTACTCGGCCAAACCAGTCACATCACTTCAATATCATTTTGTAATTTAAGTAAAGAAATCTTACATATTTCATGTTAGTATTGTTAATGTGTAGTTGGCATTGTTGTTATTTTTATAATGGGTGATGGGTGTTTTTGTCATGTGGTTTCTAAGTAGTTACGGATTCTTTTTTATTATGTTTCCATCAGGGTAATTAACATATCCATCATTTCAAATATTTATTGTTTCTTTGTGTTGGGAACATTCAATACCCTCCTTCTAGCTATTTGAAACCATATTATATGTTATTGTTAACGTAGCCATCCCACAATGCCATAGAACCCTCGAACTTATCCCTCCTAACTATCTATAATTTTGTGTCCTTTAACGATTTCTCCCTATTCCTTCCTTCCTCTTCTCCTTCCCAGCCTCCAGCATCCTCCATTCTACTTTTCATTTTTATGAGAGCAACATTTTTAGTTCCCACATGTAAATGAGAACATGCAGAACTTTCCATGTCTGGTGTATTTCACTTACAGGCATCCAATTCCATCTGTGTTGCTGTGAATGACAGGATTTTATTATTTTTTACGGCAAAATAGTATTCTATGGTGAATGCAGACCATGTTTTCTTTATCCATTCATCTGTCCTTGGGCACCTATGTTGGTTCCATATCCCGGCCTAGAGCTGCAATAAATGTGGAGGTGCAGACCTATCTTTGATACTCTAATTTCCTTTCCTTTGGATAAATGCCCACTAGTAGGATTGCTGGGTCACATAGTAGGTCTATTTGTAGTTTTCTGAGGAATCTTCATACTGTTTATAGTGGCTGTGCTATTTTACATTCCCACCAACTGTGCATAAGAGTTCCCTTTTCTCTACATCCTTGCCAGCATTTATTATTTTTTGTCTTTTTGAAAATAGCTACCCTCACTGGGGTGCGATGACATCTCAGTGTTTCAGTGATGTCTCAGTTTGCACTTCGCACTTACATGGTGATTAGTGATGTTGAGCATTTTTCCATATGTTCTTTGGCCATTTCATATTAAATATTCCAATAGATTTTCAGGTAGACTGCAGTAACATCTGCAACAATGCTAATTCTGCTTTCCTTTCTTTCTTTTTTTCCTTTTAGATAGATAATTATGTCCTATTTTCTTATTGCCCTGGAATAGAAATTTCAAAATGCTGTTGAATACTACTGTCGATATTTCTTACTTTAACGAGAGTACTTCTAACACGTCACCACTCTACATAAGATATAAATTCTTGATTTCAGGTATGTGCTTTGTCTATGTTCGGGTAATACATTTCTATTACTAGTTTACAAAGATATTTCTTCATTTTAAAAATTAATACTTAAAGTTAATTTTTTGTCATAGTTTTTCTCCTTTGATTGATTAGATTAAAAGATTAATGTTAAAACTAAGTATTCTTATAATTAATATGTATATCTATAACTATTAATGTGATTTGATAATATTCTATTTAGTATCTTAAGTAAATGAAATTGGGGCCATAGTTTTTTAGTTTATCTATCAAAGTTGTACTAAATTTCAAAAACAAAGCAATATATTTTCTACCTTTTCCTCTGCTCTGGAATTATTCAACCATTTCTGATCCACTTTTTCTGCCACCCATATATATTATTTATTCTGGGTGGGGAAAAGGTTGTGGATTGCTTGTAATTATCCTATGGTTTTAAAAGAGAAAAATATAAATGTGAATTCAGTAGATGATTTTATTATCTATTTTAGGTTACATAAAGTAATTAAAGTGTTTATTTTTGTTTATAATTTTTTTGAGTGATACTCCTTGAAGCAATCTCCAGGATGAAGTCCAGGCTTCCTCTTGCACGTCTCACAGTAGAAAATGGTTTGTTTTTCCTCCACCTTTCTCATTTCTTCTGCTGCAAGCCAGGCAATCCCTTGATTTTTTTTAGTTTGCATTATAAAATGCATCTTCCCATTTAGCCTTTCCTTAGTGTCAGAGATTATGGTCTCCCCCCTCTTCCTTGAATTTCTATTCCTCACATTGCTTATAAGCTGAGCGATGAGCTTTCTCCTGTAAGAAAGGTCTGTCTGGACTTTCTCTCCACTCTCCTTATCTAAGTAGCAGATAAGGATGTAGCTGTTCACAACTACAACTTCCATCAGCCAGAAGAATAATTTTTTCTACCATTTGAAGGACCTCCTTGTAAATCCGTAACATCCACAGTACTGATCAGCTCTGTCCATTCTTCCCACAAACTCGTGTATTCTAAAGTAATTGTTTTTCATATTGAATAAGCTATTTCTTCCTATAATCAGTGATTAACTGTGTTTGAGGGCCAAACAATGCACTTAGCATTGTCACTAACCTCTTGTCATGGAATGAGAGGCATAAAATACATATATCTCAGATGTCTTCCAACATCAGAGCCTAAAAGGAAAATCATAACATTGGAGGAGGTCCAACACGGGATTGGAAAGGGTTTAAACAATTTCTCTGTAAAACTTTCTAGGCCTAGAACCATTTGGGGAACAGTTCTTTGTCAAATTTTTCAATTTTCTTACCTAGCTTTGATCTTCTCTCAATTTTAAAAATCCTGTTTTGGATTCAAATTTAGTTACATATTTTCTTCCAGAATTTAGCTTTCTTCCCAAAGTTTTTAACACATATAACTCTAGTTATTTATAAGTTATCAAACTTTTTGTGGTTAAATTTTTTTATTCCAAGTATATATTTATTTTCAGTTTTTAAACTATAATCAGACTTCTCAGAGGTTTTCTTTTACCAGTCTTAATAAATAATTATTTATAAATTAGAAAATCATGTTGCTTTCTAATTTAATTCTTCTCATTTTAATTTTTTTCATTAATCCATCCCTTTTAGTTTGCTCATGGTATTTTATTATTCTTTTTCTATTTCATAAGTTAAATTAATAGTTCATAAGTCAAATTTCTTATTTTCTCACATTTAATAATATAAATACTTCACAGTAGCTGGGTATGGTGGCTCATGCCCTCAATCCCAGCACTCAGGGAGGCCGAGATGGGAGGATCTCAGCGCTCAGAAGTTCAAGACCAGACTAAGTAAGAGTGAGACCCCCATTTCTACTACAAACAGAAAAATTAGTTGGACGTTGCAGTGGGTACCTGTAGTCTCAACTATTTGGGAGCTGAGGGAGGAGGATCACTTGAGTCCAAGAGTTTGAGGTTGCTGTGAGCCACGCTGAGGCTACCTGGGGTGACAGAGTGAGATTGTGTCTGGAAAAAAAGTTCTTTTGCAAAGCCACAGCTTTCATTGTTTTGGACACATATCTAATATGGAGTGGGCCATGGTTGTTAATTACAAAATAGTCAATAGTAAGACTTTTGATTCTCATACTTCACCAAAAGTTACTAGATATAGGTTCCTTTGTACAAACAATTGATTTTTTTAAAATAGAAGTTTTTACTACGAATTTCTGGATTTATTGTATTGGATTTAATGAATTTAGCCTTTTAAGTTTTCTACTATAAAATTTATTGAAGTTTTAAAAATCCATTTTAAAGATGCTACATGAAAATTGGAAATTGAGTCTATATATGTGGAATTAAGACTATTGACTGTTTTACATAACCTTGATATCTTTTTTATATTCTGACTACTTGATTTATCAAGATCTGAGAAAACTACATTAAAGGTGCAATGAAAAATAGTTTAGTTAATTCCTTCTTGCATTTTTAACAGTTCTGCTTCATACATTTACACATTATAATATTTCACAACTATTCTATTTTACCGTGAACTCTTGTTTTTGATAATGTAAATGCACTTCCCTATTAAACACAGTCTGTGTTTAATATGAATACTTAATATGAATACTCCAAAGCTATGATTTCATTTTGTTGCTCTATCTTCCCAGCCATTTATTTTTAACTCTTTTCTTAATTTGTTTCCAGATTGTCTCTTAAAAATTTCCCGATACTATTTTTTTCAGTTTTGATCCACTATGAGAGTCTCTGCTTCTACTTTAGGTATTGGCCCATTCTTATTTACTGCTTTAATTGTATGTTTGGTGTTGCTGTAATTTTATTTTATGATTTTTAATTTTTAATATTCCATCATTCATTCCTTTTTTAATTCTCTGGCTAGTGATGAAGTTTTATTACCTTTTACCTAGTAATTTATGTTTCATATTTTACTCTTCTTGTAATTATTGTTACCTTTACATTAAAAGTAATAAAAGTTCTATTTCTTTACTCACATCAACTTTTCCTCTTAAAAGATAAGAAATTCAGCTTATTTACATGTCTCTCCTATCCACCTTCCATTTTTTGATTGAAGTAATCTGGGATGTTTACATTCATGTTATTATTAATAAGTTAAATTTTATATTATGCATCTTGTCTTTCAATAATCAGACTTTAAAATTTCTATCAGTTTAATAATTACATTAAGGACACACAGTGTGACTGGCTTCATTGTCATCTGTCCTATGCATCACTTCTTCACAAAATTCTTTATTTAGACAAGTGGAGAGCCTTCTGGCATAAATATTTTTAGCAAGGATCAAGTCAGTGGCATGTTTTCTGAGCTCTTGTTATTGAGCTTGTATGTAGGTGACATTTCCAATTTGTCCCTTACTTTTTAACTGATGTAACTTTTTTATACCTGCTTGTTCTCAAAGAAAGAGGTCAGAGTTCATCTATACACTTGGATGTTGAGATGGTTCCACAAGGTCCAGATGAAGGGAAAAGGGAAAAATTTAGTTTTACTGTAGATTTAACCGATCAGTTTGGTGCTCAAACTGTGCAGTGACTCTGGGGTAGTTACTATTTTTGATAACGTAAATGCACTTTCCTATTAAACACAGTCTGTTTTAAATTTACTTAATATGAATATTCTAACCTACACTTTCATTTTATTCTTCTATCTTCCATCCATTGTTTTTAACTCTTTTCTATTCCTTGTCATGCTAGCCTGCAGCTGGCCATACCAGTAACCCTCCCTCTAATTGGCGAGTGGGTTCTCATTAAGGACCAGCCTTAAGAAGGTCTCCCTGCCCACCTTAGTTGGCAGACCACGACACCAACTGTCAGCTATGGTCACTTAAATGAGACCCCAGGGGCACCATGGCTTCCTCCAAAGTCCTTCTCCTTGGGCCTTTAGCTCAGAGTTATTACTGTGTATATGGGGGAGAGCTCAGTGATTCCTCAGGGGGCACTTTCTTGAACATAAAAGCAATTGTAGTCAGGTTGGTGCTTCTCCAAATCCAGTCTTATCTGCATCAGATCTTGTAGAATTTCCCTAAACTTTCTGGCAAGTGGAGGCTTCCTTTCCTAATTTTCATGCCGACAGACACATTCTGGTATAATTATATTACTTTCAGCCTTCCCCTGGGAATTTGGAAGATGGAAAATTTTTCACAGTTTTCACAGTTCCAATTTTTTTCACATAAAAGGTAATTTTATAGTACAGAACTTCTTTTTTTGTAATTTCATACTATCAGAAAGTTTATATATTACATTATATTCCTAGATACAACATTTAACTGTTTCATACTAATCTACTGATGCTAACTTACCCAGGCAACTACTGCAGACACTGGAGTTCTTCTTTTGCCTTTTGCAAGTGAACATCACCTTTTGCAAAGGCACATCAACATTTTCATGCATTTCAGGTTAATTCTTTAGATTAGATTCCTGGAAGTAGTAGGAGTGTGGGTTCAATGTGTATGAAATCTTAGTGGCCTTTAGAATACATTAACAGTTAAAAAATAAGGTTTGAGGCTTGGCGCCCGTATATCAGTGGTTAGGGTCCCGACCACATGCACTGGGTCTGGTGGGTTAGAACCTGGTCCAGGCCTGCCAAAGAACAACGACAACAACAACAACAAAATAGCCAGACGTTGTGGCAGGAGCCTATAGTCCTAGCTACTTGGGAGGCTGAGGCAAGAGAATCGCTTAAGCCCAAGAGTTTGAGGGTGCTGTGAGCTGTGATACCACAGCACCCTATTGAAGGTGACATAGTGAGACTCTGTCTCAAAAAACAAAAAACAAACAAAAAAAGGTTTAATTTATATGCACATAGGGAAGTAAAACTTAACAGGGATCAGGCAGGTGGGCAGGGAAGGAGGGGTTGGCTTAATTCATACCTAATGGGTATAATGCACACATTCAGGGTAAAGGGCACATTTATAACTTTGGCCTGAAATGTACAAAACAAGCCAAGTAACCAAAATGTGTGTACCCCTGTAATATTCTGAAATTTTAAAATATACGGTTTTATTCTACCTTGTCAACACTAAAGAATTATATATCCTTAAAATTCTTTACTAATTCAGCAAAAGCAGAATATAAGTTCGCAATGTGTATTTGATCTTTGTTTTCTACATTTGCTTTTTTTTTGAAAATTGTTTTTCTTTTCTCTCCATATCTTTTTTCGTAATTCTCCTTCTGTATTAGTTTGCCAGGGCTTCTGTAATAATGCACTATAACTGTGTAGCTTACTGGACATTTATTGTCTTGCAGTTGTGAAGACTAGAAGTCTGAGGCACAGGAGTCAGCAGGTCTTCTGTAGGTGCCGAGAGGGAGATCCTCTTCCCCAGCTTCTGGGGCTCCCTGGCATTCTCTGGTGGTATGCTGATGCACCCCTTATCCCTGCTTTCATCTGCAGGTGGCACTCTCCTTGTAAGCCACGTCTGTGTCTGCATTTCCCTCTTTTGTAAGGACATGGTCATATTGGATCAGGGACCACCTTCATGGGCAGGCATGGTCTCATCTTAGTTCATTATAAGCGCTAGACCCTATTTCCAAATAAAGTCACATTTTGAAGGATTAGAGGTTGGAACTTCAAACTATGAACTTTTGGAGGAACACATTCAAACCCTAAGACATTCTATGAATATTTTATCTATATTCTTGCCCTTTTCTCTTGTAGGTCAGGCATGACACAGATACAGGATGTGAACTGAGGGAATAACCCCCATCCCATGACAGGCAGCAGGAACTGATCATGGACGTTTCCCACTCATAAGCTGATCCGAAACAGCTGATCAAAATGGAACATAAACCATAATCTATTTGCCATTTTTTCTTTAACTTAGTGTATAAATTATTTCCATAATAATGATTAGATAATTTTTTTAAAATAGTGATATTTGTACATCTGATTACCTTCTGGATAGGTACTCCAGGGTGTGTAACTGGGAAATGCCCAGAGGGACTCAGTCACCAAATGTTCACCAGATTCCTGCTGAGTTCTAAGCTCTGTGCTCAGCAGTTTAATATGGTCTTGCCCTCTTATAGGAGCAGGTAAGCACAAATAGATGCACAGATAGCCGCACGTCCAAGTACAAGGTGACAGACCTCACAGACCAAATGGCTGGAAAGGTATTGGCAGAATACTGGTGGAGGCTTGATGGAGCAGGTTTCTTCAGAACTGGGCCTTATATGTTTGGTGGGACCAGCAGAAACCAGGGATCACACTCCAGGCTGAGATGACACCAAAGTGAAGGAGGGACAGTGTGGTGCAATGACAGTATTAGAGCAGGAGACCAGGGACAGGGACAGGACTGAGAGCAGGTGCAGGGGCTTGCTGAGTGGGTGCAAGTGTTAAAGCCAATAACTCTCAGGCAGACGCTAACTAGAGGAGCTGATGACCGCAGGCAAGAACCAACTTCAACCAGCTTGTCAGCTTTCTCTGCCACCTTACATGAACTTTGGTTAATTACAATATCATTTACATGGTGGTGTTAAAATTTCTCTGCCCTTTGAAATCACTGTGACAGTTCCAAGACAACTATATAAAGTATAAAAATGGGAAAGAATCCAACTCGAGGACTTACTGTCCACATTCTTAGTAAAAGCCAACCCCTCTGCATTGAATATCCTTTCCTTCAATTAGTGAGACTTCAAAAAAACCAAAACCCACATCCTCCTGGTCAGCTGCTCTCTTTGGAACTTGCCCATTCTCCTCCTTGAGCGCATACTTTCACTTTTAACAAAAAAGAGTCACTTTCCTTGCATGGTGCATCCTGAAATTCTCTTCCTGATGATCACTAGTAACTTGGAAAAATCTCCACTCAGAGCCTACTAACAATGGGTCTGGCATAGTTGGACAAAACATCCTCCTTAGGCCACCAGCTAAAAAGCCTGCAGTATCAGCTGACCAGAACAAGGCCTCCGTGCAGTACAGAAAGATGGCCCAGAGGCCACTCTCTCAAGCCAGGTGCTCCACCTAGAAAAGGCCCCCATAATGCCAGCAGGCTGTGCTGTTTGTTTTCTAGACCATGAAGGATGAGAAACAGCAAATTGTGGGCAGATCAGGTCAGTATAAAAGTAGGCTTATGGCCTTGGCATCTGTGGCTCAAGTGGCTAAGGCGCCAGCCACATACACCTAAGGTGGCAGGTTCGAATCCAGCCCGGGCCGCCAAACAACAATGACAGCTGCAACCAAAAAATAGCTGGACGTTGTGGCAGGCGCCTGTGGTCCCAGCTACTTGGGAGGCTGAGGCAGGAGACTCGCTTGAGCCCAGGAGTTGGAGGTTGCTGTGAGCTGTGATGCCACGGCACTCTACCCAGGGGGACAGCTTGAGGCTCTGTCTAAAAAAAAAAAAGCA
>CAUYQV010066659.1:0-26164 GCA_963574575.1 Galagoides demidoff
GTCCCAGCTACTTGGGAGGCTGAGGCAGGAGACTCGCTTGAGCCCAGGAGTTGGAGGTTGCTATGAGCTGTGATGCCATGGCACTCTACCCAGGGGGATAGCTTGAGGCTCTGTCTCAAAAAAAAAAAAAAAAAAAAAAACAAATGTTAGTTATAGAAGTATTTAATGTTTTACTAAGTTATGGACAAAAACTGGAAAGGTGAATTATTTTTCACATCATTGTTAAGGCCCTAACCTCCACTCACAACCATGACCCTCAGAGTAATCTTCCTTTAGTCCTGACTTCTCACCTAAAACGCTCTGCTGTACTCACTCCTTTGAAATAATTCAGATTCCTTATTTCAAAGGGTGTTCACCAGTTTTCCCAGGATTCCCTCCTGGCCCTATTTCCTATTCATTCCTTTGCTCTCTGCCCTTCACGTGAAACTCATGATTCATCAAGAAGCAACGTCCACCATTCATAAATGGTTCCATGCCCTTCCTGGCTTCCTTGCCCTTGACTGAGCCCTTTTCTGTGTTCATGTCCTCTTCACCCCCAGCTTTCCAGTCCTGGGCCGCATCATCACTCTTGCCCCTCGGTCCTGAGCTGACCGGTGGTCAGACCACTCGCTGGAGGCTGATTGCACAGAGTTGGAGTTTATCAGAGGCTTCATGAAGATTTCTCGCTTAATGGTGACAACAGGGGCGGCTTGTGTCTCCTGCTGAGGGCTGCGTGCTGGACGAGCCCCATCCTCACAGTGACCCTGTGCGGGAGGTCTCCTGTCTGTAGATGAATAATCAGAGGCACAGAGCAGTTTTATAAGTTGCTGGTAAATGGGTAAGTTGCTGGTAAGTCCTCCACCACCCCAGGACAAATGATGTGACCAAAGCTGATGACAGCCAGCTCAGCCCAAGTCCAGACAGCTGTCCAATGTACTAAACACATGACCATCCATTCCTGTATCTAACATTGGTTTTGCTGCTTACTAACACACAGAGACCTCACTTAGGTACCAGAGGGGTCGGGCATCAGGTGAGTGACTAGCAATTAAAGGGCAGGACCATGGGCTGCTGTGGGAGATACAAGTAACATGCCCTTAGGAAACCTGGGGGGACTTCGTGGGCTTCTTTTTGAAAAGTGATTACCTAGGTCTTGGGAAAGGCTTGATTTTGGTTTTGATTGATTGTTTAAAGCAAAGGCTGTCTTTGCCATGACTTCTTTTTGTTCAGCTAGTACCAAAGTTACCCTGTCCAGACCGGCCGAATATGAAAGCCAAGGGCAGCCGGAGACTATTAAAGCCAAAACCCGGAGTTCCAGAGAAAACATCAATGTACTCCCGTTCTCTCTGACACAGGCCAGATGCTCAGCGGCAGGTACGCGTGGAGCAAAAGTGGTGGCAATAGAACAGTAATGAACATTCTACGCGCCTGCAGCTACGGTAACAGGAAAACCCAATGTAAATGGCCTGCAAGGCCCCTGTGGGGTGTGCTGGGCTGTGCCATTCACCTGTGTCTTGCATACGGCGCCTGTAAGTACAGTATAAAAGATGGAAACACAATAAAACTTCTTTTCTTTCGTTTTTCAGGGGGATTGGTGTGGGGCAATGTTGCAAATAACACAGTAAATCGAGAGAGATTTGTAAATAGGTCTGCATGTAGCTGGTTGCAGTGTGGTGGCCTTAATAATAATCAAGCATGGTGCCCACACTGAACGGTAATAACCTGTAACCGTACCCTCCCTAAGCATTCACTGCGGCCCCAGGCTGGCTCTCCTCTAGATTCACATGGCTCTGTCCCCTGGTAAACTGATACTCAGCATCTAAATCTGGGGTGTCGTACACAGAAGCTTGTTGATGCCTCACACCTACCCTGTATTCTCCAGTAATTTTCTCTGTAATGAAATTGACCTTCTGACCTCCACTGGCCTGACTCCCTTTGCCTATCTTAGCTGACTAAGAGGTCAAGAAGAAGAGGGTCCTATTGGTTGGGCCCCTTCAACACCCGGGTGAAAACCAATGGTAATGCATGGTTAGCCCTCGGCCGAGCTGCCGGGGTGATACAGGAGAGCTGATGTTAACTAGGAGTGATAGGGACACAACACACTTGCTTTCACTTTTTTCTGGTGCTAAGGGGACCCAGTAGTTCTGAAAAGTCAGAGGCTCCAGGATCCCATAGAAACATTTGGAAGGAGCCAGCACTGCCATCAAGAGGGAGGGACTGTCAGTGAAAGCCACGGGAAATGCATCATGGCAGGGTAGAGAATTTTGGCTTTGGGTAGAAAGTTTAAAACGGAGAAGGGATTTGAGCAGATTCCCTAAAGAAAGTTTACAGAGAAGGGGTTTGACCAGTTCCCTAAATCGAGAGGTTTTTGAGTTCTCTCTTTGCATCAGAAATATAAAAGGACCTTTTCAAAAATGGCAATAAACAAAGAACATAAAATCTCAGTTAGACAGAAGAAATTGGTTCAAGAGATCTACTGCAGGGCTGGGTGCAGTGGCTCATGCCTGTGATCCTAGCACTCTGGGAGGCTGAGGCAGGAGGATCGCTTGAGCTCAAGAGTTTGAGGTTGCTGTGATCTGTGACACCACAGCACTTTACCCAGGGTGACAGAGTGAGACTCTGACTCAAAAAAAAAAAAAAAGAGCAATCTATTGTACATCAGTTTACTACATTTCAAATATATATGTAAAAATTAAGAATAGATTTTAAGTGTTTTCTCCACCAAAAAGTACGTGACATAACGCGTATGTTGATAGCTTGATTTAGCCATTCTACAATGTAGACACATATCAAAACATTGTGCTGTACACTACAAATACATGGGATTTTTACTTGTCAATTAAAATAAACAAACAGTAATAAAGACATCAGCACTGAAGCTTCATTCCTAGAGACCCTAACTGAATTGGTGTGGGGCTCAGGCATCAGCACTTTTCAACGCTCCACAACACAGCCAGGTTGAGAACCGTGGCCCACAGAACAGACTCAGGGTTCTGCCCAGTTTGGGGACTGCACTGCCTGGTTCAGATCCTGGCTCTGCCACTTATTAACTCCAGGACATTAGTAAAGGTGAGTAAGCTTGCTGTTCCTCAGTCATCTTACTTACAAACATAAGATGAAAATAGTACTTGCTTCCGAGGGTGGACACGAAGATTAAGTGAGTTAAAACATATAACACAGTGAACACCCAGCATGTGGGGAGGCCCACTAAGTATTAGCTATTTTCATCGTGGCCCTGTGTCTAATTTTTCTTCAAGTAAGATTTAGAAAGAGTTCCACAGCCAGAATTTCTTATAATTTACTTACAAACAAGTAACTACCAAAAACCAATTTTATGATGTGTTTTCCTGTGAAATATTCAAAATGAAGAATCATGCACATGTATTTATTTACTCATCTGTTAACTCACTCAAAATCACTCATTTGCTTCCTGGGTCGTTGGACAGGAGTTTAGGCTCTGAATGAATCTAGACTGCCTGGCTTTGAATCCTGGCTCTGCTGTAAGGCTGTGTGACTTAGGGCAACCTACTTAACCTCTCTGTGCTTTAATTTCCTTACCTGTAAAACAGAGGACAGGAGAGCTCCTCCCACATAAGTTATTGAGAGACCTACAGAAGTTTATTTGTGAACATTGCTTAGAACAGTATCTGGTACATAGTGAGTGTTCATCAAATACTAGGTATTATAATTATTTCTCTATTGCCATCATGCACTTCCCATCACCCTACTGTACACACACATGTGCACACACACAGACTCCAGGGTGTGAGCTCTGTGAGAGCAGAGACCTTTCTGTCTTAACACTATTTCCAGAGTCTGAGACTGTGCCAGGAGGACACAGTTTTGCACTCAGTCCTTCTGCACGTGTTTTTGCGTTTCTTGAGAGCCTGTTACATGCTGGGCGCTGCAGTAGGCGGCCACGTGTGCTATACTGTAAAGAGGCCAGGGTTCAGCACTACCCCTGCTTTATAACTCCCAGGCGTCCCTCCCTGGGCCTAGGTCCCCTCACCTACAGGACAAGAGAGCAGTCTGCATGAGCTCCTCCGTGTTCTCCCTGGCCACCACTTTCCTGAGAATAGAACCCAGCCTTCCACGGCTGCAAGAGAACTGTCCAGCTCTTCAGAGAACTCTTGGCCTGTGAGTTTGGTGGCAAGGAGGCTGTTTGTTTATCCAAGCTGTTTGTTGAGCTCACACCACAGAGGGATGTTTTTCTAGACCATGCCTAGTAAAGCTAGGCTCTACACTTTAGGGATTTGTTTAAACTTTCAGAACTTCCCGCCGCTCTGGAGTTGAAAAACTATTGTTTTTCTTCCGCATGTGCTATGTTGGAGGCTCCCAGGCCCACCAGGCATTTGTCTTCATTTAATTATTTATCCTGAAGGTTCCGTCTTGGGGTTGCCTTGGGAGTAGGTATTACCAACAGACAGGATGCTTCATGGGAGCCTGTGGAAACAGTTCCTTCCTGAGGCTCCTTGGATAAGTTAAGGAAACTTTCCAAGGACTTCTATGCCTCCCAAAGCCTCTGGCACAGTTAGTTTGAGCTGAGTGGTGTTGACCCTCATACGGGTGATGAAATACAAAAGGCAGAAAAGGAGTTTAAGAAGTTTTTCCCTCTTCTCTTCCCCTAGATGTTGACTTTTCCTTAAAAAAGATAAATACAGTTGGTCCTGAGCACTGAGACATGAGGTGATCCCAAGAATTCAATCTGCTATAGTCAGGGAGCAAGCTCTCCCCAGGCCTCTGAGCAGCCCCTGGCTCTGGTCCATGCCTGGGGTCCCACCTGGTCTCTATTAGTCCTGCTGTAGCTGCTGCCAACTGACATGGCTTCCTCTCTGGACCACAGTCCTTCCTTCTAAAGCTGGGGAAGTTGTCACAGTGACTGTGAGGTCACTTCTAATCAAACGTTCCATGGGGCTGATACGCAGTACCCTGCCTCTGGCTCTGGAAACCGCCATCCTGGATTTCATTCACTTCCTACCACTGACCCACAAGAGGAGTGGGCGATCTTTGGGGGTGAAGGTCCAGAGAGTAAATATTTAAGACATGTGGTTATGTGGTCTCTGATGCACCCACTTAACTCTGCCATTGAAGCAGAAAGCAGACACACATGCACACACACACACAACACGCAAGCAAATGAGTGTGGCTGTGTTCTAACACAACCACATTTACAAAAACAGGGGGCTGGACTGCTGCCTGTGCTTGCTCCCTCCTGGTCTCCTTGCCCCCCACCCCCAGCCCACACACACACAGGTCCTGGTGCATTCTGACCGGTCTTGCTGATGACACCCCAGCACACACACCAAACTATTCCAAGATGGTGGCCATCTGTCCCCAAAGTGCAGCAGCCGGAATGTGTTGGTCTGGTTTTCTTTGGATGCCCATTTCTCCATCCATTCTTTCTTCTGTGCATTTTACTCAACATATGTTTATTAATCATCTACTATACAACAGATACCTGTGAGTTCCAGAATACACAGGAAATGTGCCCACATCTGGTGGGCAGCTCAGCTTGGTGCTGGGAAACAGGGCACTTCTGGAGACAGCTGTCCACGGCCTGGGGAAGCTTGCTGTCCTGTCTCCTGCCCTCCCTGACCAGTACTGGCCCAGGATCCTGAGAAACACCTGCACTCTAATTGTGCCTCTTTATTTGATTTGTAAGTATGATCACCCCTCTACCCCTCTCCTGGTTCTTTTAATTTGAGGAGGTGTTTTCTCTTTAGCTAAATGAGACTTGGTCATATTTTCTATCTGTCCTAGGGGACATAGCACAAAACTGCAGGAAAGGACCTTCTCTTAGACTCTGAACATGAGTAGATTCCCTTTGGGATAGCATTGCCAACAAGGAGAACCTTTCGTTCTTAGAATTTCTTAGGTACTCACGTCCAATCCCAGATAAACCTTGGGGAAAAAGATGCCAAAATGTAGTCAAGTCAGCCGAGTCACTCCTTTAGCAAGAAGATTTTAGTAGCAAGGAAAAAAAAAGGAGGCAAATCAATATTCCTTTGTCTGGGCTGGGAAAAGAGCTAATGCTATTTAGGTCATTAAAGAGCAATGGCCACAAATAAAAACCAATATCTCCCATCATTAGTAGTAAAGTTGCTGTTGAGTTTTATACCTCTCAGAAGGAGATACACATAAATTTTAGATCTGGCAAGCATGGAAAGTAAAGAGACTCCCAAACATTGGATACAGAGATGGGAGAACTTTCTCATTTGAAATCATAAGAAAATTTTCTGGTAACAGATACATTTTCTTATTTTTTTAGGAGAAAATTATCTTTGGCTAATAACAGATAATGGAAGTGATGGTCACAATGATGGTTTCATCCAGAAAATGCATTCTTTGACCTGGTATATTACCAATTGCAGATGACTAGAATTCCATTGATTACTAATACATACTTGAGTGAGTGAGCGCCCAGCTCTTTCTCATTTGTTTCTTCTGTCTGGAAGGGAACATTTCTCAAATGTTTATTGAGTTCCTTACAATGTTTTAAGCACTCAAGTAGGTTCTGGAACTACAATGAGAGAGGAAACACTGCCATTTTGTTTCAAATCCTTCAGTAGCTGGGCCTTGTTCCAGGTTAAATACCGTCTGTCCCGCCAGCCTCCCCCACTGCAGCCCTCCCTACTTCTGTCTTCGGTGCCAGCGTCCTCTGGGCCTTCCTGCCTCTCCCGTGCTCCACATCTGTGCCCCCAGGGACGTAGGCGCTGCTTCCCTTGCCCAGACCCACAGCCTGCAGATGCACCTGCTCTGGCTACCCCCGTTCAGCCTGAAGGCTGCAGGTCGAATCCCTTCTTCAGAGACGCCTTGACCAGGCCCGGACATGGTTTGATCTCCTTGTTGCTTGCTTTGAGGATGCTCGTCATGATTCAATCAATTATCTGCGCAGTTGCTGTGATGACTAGTTTAATGCCTCCCTTCTGCTTTAAATAAAAAACCTGGGAAGGACTGGTTCCCCGCTATCCCACAGATCTCAGGCCCTGCTCAGCATGGGGAGAATGCCCAGCACAGGGAATGGGGACTCACAGTGGACCCTGGGAAACCCCAAGGGTCACCTTCATCCAGTTTCACAATTTTGCCTCTGATCAATCTTGTAAAAGAAGTAGTGATGATTACACTCATAAGCTTTTTAAGATTCTTAGAGGTTTTTTTTTTAATAGTTCTAGGTTCACAGCAACATTGAGTGGAGACTGCCACACACACAGAGCCTCCTCCACTCTCAACCCTGGCACCTGATGAACCTGCAGACACACTGTTATCCTCCCAAGTCCACAGTTTACATTAGAATCCAATGTTGGTGTTTTCCACTCTGTGAGTTTTAACAAATGCACCACGTCCCATATCCACCCCTGCAGTGTCATGCTGAGTAGTTTCACTGCCCTGAAATCCTCTGCGAACTATGTACTCTCCCCTCCTGCCCTAACCCCTGGCACCACTGGTCCTTTACTATCTCCATGGCTTTGTGTTCCTAGAATGTTACGTTATTGGAATCAGGCACTGTGCAGACTTTTCAGACTAGATTCCTTGGCTTAGTAACACACACGCCAGGTTTCTGCACGTCTTTCTATGGCTTGAGAGCTCCTTTTTGTTTTTTCAATCGCTCTGAATAATATTGCATTGACTGGATGTACCACAATTTATCATTCACGTGTTGAAGGATGTCTAGGTTAACTTTAAATTTTGGCAATTGTGAATAAAGCTGCTATAAACATCAATTGCAAGTTTTGGTGTGGAGTTAAGTTTTCAGCTGCTTAGAGTAAATAGCAAGAAGCACCACTAGTTGGGCCAAGTACTAAGAGTACGTTTCGTAAGAAACTGCCAAGCTGCCCTCCAAGGCAGGCTCACCGTTTGCATTTCTGACAGTGATGAGTGAGCGTCCTGCTGCTGCACATTTTTCCAGCATTTGGTATTGTCCGTGTTCGGGCCATTATTTTGGCCAAAATGGTATCTCGTTATTGTTTTAATTTGTAACTCCCTGCTGGCATATGATGCAGAATGCATTTCACACCCTTATTTGCCACACCCTATGTCTTCTTTGGTAAGATGTCTGTGTAGGTGATCGGCCCATTTTTTGATTGGATTGGTCATTTTCTCATTGTTGAGTATTAAGCATTCACTGTATATTTCAGTAACAGCCTCTTTATCAGGCACGTCTTTTACAATGTTTTCTCCTAGTCTGTGGCTTGTTGCTTTCTTTTAAATTAGAAATCTTTAGCTCTTCTTCTTCTTCTTTTTTTTTTTTTTTAGAGACAGAGTCTCACTTTATCACCCTCAGTAGAGTGCCTTGGCATCACAGCTCACAGCAACCTCCAACTCCTGGGCTTTGGAGATTCTCTTGCCTCAGCCTCCTGAGTAGCTGGGACTACAGGCGCCTGCCACAACACCTGGCTATTATTTTGTTGCAGTTTGGCCGGGGCTGGGTTTGAACCCACCACCCTTGGTATATGGGGCCTGCACCCTACCCACTGAGCCACGGGCACCGCACTCTTTAGCTCTTCTTGATGGTAGTTTTCTGCTCTCTGGATTCTTACAGCTTCTTAGGTTTCCCTGTTACAGAGTTAGGAAATGATTTGAGAGCCTTTCCTCCACATGTTTTGTTGCAGAGTTAACTTTTATAAGTTGTCAAGCCACAGGAAGCTTTATTTGTCTTTTACACCCAGAAGACCAAACTCTAGGCTGTTATTTTGTGCCAGTAACACCTAAAGACAAGTTTCCAAAAATTTCTGAGACCATCTATTGTAAGAAGCTTGCCCGTAACATATAGCATTTGAATTGAATTATGGGTTCACGCTAGCCTTAGCAAAGAAATAAAACTACACAACAACAAAAATAAAGTCTATTAAAGGGACTCAAGAGATCTTACACATCCTATTTCTTAGGACATAATAATTGAATTATGAGAAGAAATTGAATAATTAAGACAACATTCAAGTTCAAAGTCTTTGCCACCCTGCCAGGGATCAGTCCTAATTCAGTGTGTGCAGACATAGTCCCAAGTTCCAAACAGGTTACCCGACCTCTGAGTACAGACATTTTTCCCTGTGGTTGTTCTGTTCCCTGTCTGTCTGATTGAGCTCTAGTTTCTGTGCTACAGATGTGCATAAATATTTTGACTTTTTTCCGACTGACTTCAGCTCGGCAGCCCTCCCCCCTCCCCATCTTTAACCTCAGTGTTACTTTAGCGCTCTATGAATTTCAGAGTTTGTTTCCACAGATTAGATTCTTAACCCAGTTGTCTATGTCTTTCTCCCTTGAACTGTTTTACAATAGAATATGGTGCAGTGAATGTTCGTTTCTGATGATAACCTTTCTACCTTTCTGTTTCTTTTACTGCTAAATAGAAAAAATATTTGTTTCTACCTCAGGGTAGTTGCAGCATTGACAAATAGCAAGAGTTCTGTAACTTTAGTGGTGATAGTAGTGATGATAATGAAGGGTCCTGTTTATTTCAATTGGACATCGAACACCTATAGAGGATTAAACATCATACTTACTACAACAGTCACCAATATCATAACTCATCTGAGGAATCACTGAGAACAAGACATTCTCCTGCCACCCTCAGGATATGGGGCCTGCGCCCTCCTCACTGGAAATCTCTTGTGACTTGGAAGGCAAGCCACCAAGTAACTCAGCAATCCTGGAGAAGCAAAGTTCAGTCCTGTAGTAGGAAGGCTATTGTTAAACATAAAGCATTATATGACAGTTCCTTAAAGGATTAGTGGAGAAAAATTGCATTTAGTATTTTGAAGATCATTTCCTTACCACCCTTGAAGATCATTTCCTTGAGTACATACTCTGTTGGCACCTCTGAGATCATTTCTCTAGACATCTGAGCATGATAGGACATCACTGCAATGTCCCCAGCAAGGGGGAGCTGAGATGGGCACAGAGCAGCATGTGGGAGTAACTTCCACAAGCTGGGACTGTGGACACTTTCCTCAGTGAATCCCATTTACAAAGGCGTCTCTTGCTTAGACAACACAGGGGACGAGAGTTTACAGCCTCTTGGGGTGAGTGAAATCAAGTGTTTGAAATTAGAGCTCCCTTCAAGAATCTGGGCTTATGGCATCTACCTAAGGAGGCTTTATTTCCCCCCATGGACTCCTGTTTGTCACTTTTTTCCTAATTACAAGGACAATACATATACATTGTGGAGACCTTGGAGATCACAGCAAAAAACAAAAACAAACAGAGAAAATTAACATCATCCAAATTCTCACTACCCAGATAAATGTTATTAAAATGTGGATCCATTCACTTATAAATGTGTTTATGTGTAAATGTTTGGAAAGAGAGACAGAGTGAATGGGATTTTCCCCCTTTCCAGTTCTTTAACCCCACTAGCAGGACCTCTGTGGGTTTTATTTTGTTTTGAGACAGTCTCACTTTGTCACTCTGGGTGGAGTGCCATGGCATCATAGCTCACAGCCTCAAATTCTTGGGCTCAGAGGATCCTCCTGCCTCAGCCTCCTGAGTAGCTGGGACTACAGGCACCTGCCACAACACCTGGCTAGTTTTTCTATTTTTTAGTAGTGACTCCATCTCTTGCTAAAGTGATCCACCTGTCTCAGCCTTCCAGAGTGCTAGGATGACAGGCGTGAGCCACCACACTGGCCAGATGCTGGGCCAGACCCCGGCATTTTCCCTGTGTGAGATGGAGTTTCCTTGGTGTGGGGTTGGCTCCTGGTGGAGCAGTGCCCATATGATCCAGCTTGGGTTAAATGAATGAAAAGGAAATTATAGGGAGGTTTTGACTCCTTTCAAAGAGTCAGAAAAACAGAGAATCCATTTTGTTGCCACGTGAATTTTTTCAAGCCTCTGAGCCGCTTGTTAGAAGGAAGCGGTTTCAAGACTCTGAGTACCTCAGGGTGTCTGGAGAAGGTTCATTATTTCTAATTGGTTGGGCTCGCTTGACCTACATATTCGTTCGTTACCATTTATTCATCTATTATTTATTTATTCACTCCACAAACAGGCCTGTCCTCAGAAAGGCAAAACCCAGAGGGGAGACAGAATTCCAGGCAGAACGAAGGAAGATCCATCTTAAAGGCTCAGCCTGAGGGTCTGGCTGGGGAGGGCAGAGATCAGAGTTCAGGGATGGGTGCTAGAGGACGAGTCAGGGTGTTTGAACTAAAAATCTTTGAGAGGAATTAGGATTCTGGGAGGCAGGGTGCGTGGGGACCTGAGGAGGGAACAGCAGAGGGGGCAGTAAAAGGGGGGCACGCTCTGGGGACTGTCAGAGCTGTCGGGGGGGGTCCCCCATTTACTGAGGACTTAGGTTGTACCATGCCCTGTGTTGAGGGCATCAAATGTCACCTCACTTGATCCTCCCAATCTGTGAGATCAGATCTGTGTGTAAAATAATCTGTCCAGGGTCCGGTGGTGAGGACAGGAAAACCCTGGGTCAGGTCCCTGGTCGGGTCTCCAAGGCCGGTGCTCTCAAGGACCTCAGTGGGAGCTTGGCGGCAGGGGGACCACACTGAAAAGCTTGGGAGTCCTCCTGGGGTGCTGAGATTTGACTAGTAAGTAACCTGGGCAAAGGGACAGAGCCTTGAAGAGGAAAGCTGGGAGAAAGTGTCCAGTGCTCCAAGTGTCCAGCTCAAAAGGCCCAGCTGAGTGAGCGGTTTGTTTTCTCTTTCCGGTTTTCCTCCTAAATGCTGCCAGTTACAGAACGCATGGGAAGAGGGAGGGCGATATGCAGAGACACAAGGGAGATCAGGAGAAAACACGGACGCAAGAAGCAAAAACCAGGAAGATTAGAAAATAAAATGATTGTGGGAAGAAGCAGCAGTAGTGCCCCAGAAGCCCCAGAAGTGCATAGACCCTGACTCCCACAGCCTTGCTGAGGCCCACATCCCCCAAACTCAGAGGGAGTCCAGGGGAACAATTGAGCCATTCACTTAGCATAACTTATTTTAAGTCCTGGCTGGAAGCCAGGCTAGTACCTGAACTCACCGTGTGTACTCACAGTGAAACTGCTCTGCTTCCGGGATAACACAGCAACTGTTAATGGGAGTAATTAAGAGCCTTGGGGGTGATTTATACCTTTTGTTACTGTTCAAGTCGAAGTTACCAAAGACAACAATTATTAGTAACACAGGTGATCCTTAACCCAGGATGGGACGGCTGGGGAACGGAGCCCCAGCTCCTACTGTCGAGGCTTGGAGTTCACAGTAAAGGAACCGAATGGGACCCAGAGGCAGGAGAATTAGGAAGCGGTGCCTACTGGGGGAGCTCAGACTGGGAAAGAGGAAAGTCTTAAGCCCCTCTAACAAAGATAAAATATTGACAAAACTCCAGAAGAGGAATGACAGCCTTCCAGAGCCAATCTTCTTGTGAAACACTTAACTTCATTGGCTAAATATTAAAAATGTAATTATGTGATGAGACTACACCTAGGGAGCATATTGCGAAGGTACAAAACAAATCCATCAAGTATTGAACACACATGTCTTTTTTTGTTCTGTTTTTTGGCCAGGGCCACCTTTGGTATATGGGGTTGTCACCCTACTCCTTGAGCCACAGGCACCACCCCTGAACACAAATGTCCTAACACTGTGATTAAGTAAATGAGATGAAAACTATGTTAATTATTAGGATGTAAGCACTCTAATTTGTACAAATAATCAACACATTGAATCCAAAAAACGAAATTAAATTAAATTAAATTAAAATATAATTATGGAGAGAAGCATTGTGTAAGTCGATATCAATGCCAGTTGGGGCTGAATATAAGGAAGGGTGCAAGTTCTAAGATTTATATTCGGGAAATCACGTACCACCAAGGAGGGAAAGGACAGTCCTGTGAGAGCCCCTGCTGGTTGGGGACTCAGAGCACAAATCAGTGAGCCTCCCTCCCTGAGGGGTCTAGACTATGGCTTCCCAGAGTGCCCTGTTCTGGGCCTTCCCTCTAGTCTCTGGGTAACTACCTACCAAGATGACCCTATTAAGTTCTGGGATTGTCACATTGCCCCAGATTCAGTCCTTTTTTTTTTTTTTTTTGAGATATAATTTACATACTGTCTGTTTTGTGCTACTATAAAGAAATTCCTGAGACTGGGTAATTTATAAAGAAAAGAGGTTTGTTTGGCTCATGATTCTGCAGACTGCAGGAGAAGCATGGTGCCAGCATCTGCTCCCGGTGAGGCTTCAGGGAGCTCCGTTCCAAGGGGAAGGGCCCTTTCCCCATCAGACCCTGAGCAGGTGCACAATTTGCAAATATTTTCTCCCATTCTGTGAGCTGTATTTTTATTTACTTGGTGGTGCCCTTTGACATACAAAGTTTTTAATTTGATGAAGTGAAATTATTTATTTTTTCTTTGATCGTTTATGCTTTGGGTGTCATATTTAAGAAAACTGTCACCTAACTCAAGGTCATGAAGATTGATGCTTATGTTTCCTTCTGAGAGTTTTATAGTTTAGGCTCTTTCTTTTTGGTCTTTGATTTATTTTGAGTTAATTTTTGTATATGGTGTGAAGTATGAGTCCAAATTCATTCTTTTTCATTCTGGGAAACTGGGATCCAGTTTTCCCCACATTATTTATTCAAAATACCATTCATTCTCTACTGAATTGATTATAGATTTATTTCTGAACTATCAATTCCACTCCACCAGCCCATCTTGAGGCCAGTCCCATATTTCTTTATGTTCATCCTTCTTGTGTTACTGTTATTTCATCTTTCATGATTTTTACACGTTATATTCAAAAATGCTGAACTTATTTTTTTTTTTTGCAGTTTTTGGCTGGGGCTGGGTTTGAACCCACCACCTCCAGCATATGGGGCCAGTATCCTACTCCTTTGAGCCACAGGCACCACCCCAAATGCTGAACTTGGAGTCAAGGAATCTTCTCATGGGTAGCAATATTTAAACTGCCCTTTTAAGGCTCATTTCTTAATGAGTTATTAGAGATTAGGAAATATAGAAAAATATAAAGAAAAAAAAGGTCACTCCAACAACCTCACTAATCTGAGGCCTCTAGTGCCCCTAAAGTAGAGACCTGTATCAAAGAAATTTAAGGCCAGGTTCAACGGCTCACACCTGTAATCCTAGCACTCTGGGAGGCTGAGGCAGGAGGATTGCAGGAGCTCAAGAGTTTGAGACCAGCCTGAGCAAGAGCAGGACTCTCGTCTCTTGGGGAAAAAAAGAAGTTTAAGACTTTTGAAACCTTCAGAAATATTGTGCCATCTTATGGACCACCAGCAGTTTAAAGAATGCAGAAAGAAATAGGGATCTAATTGACACCAGGAGCCCAGTTTTAGAGATGTAAGCTTTGGGTTCACTTTTAGTGCCCACACTTCATTAGAGGCAATGTAAGAGGCTGGCAAGCAAGGTCGCTCCAAGTCCCAAGGTCCCAGACAGCCTCCCTTTTGAAAACTCCTCCCACATCATGTCAAACACATTAGAAATGCATTCACATCCAACAGCACACACAATTTCTTTTTGCTTTTAAGATAGTAAACTTGTTAAGGATTATTCAATTTTCTTTGCAATTACACTTTTCATATATATATATAAAAACAATACAATCATCGACTTGTTACACTGAACCGACTGACATAGTATTACATTTTGTAAACATTTTGAACACATTCAGTTGTCTCATGGCGTAAGGGACCCCTTCAGAGCCCCCAGAGGATACCAAAGTCCACAGATGCTCAGTCCCTGATACAAAAGGGTGCAGTATTTGTACATAGCCTGTGAACATTCCCCAGCGTACTTCAATCATCTCTGAATTATTTATAATACAATGCAAATGCTGTGTAATGGTCCTTGTTATTTTGTATTGTTTGTGTGATTTTTCATTGTTATACTATTTATTTATTCTTTTAAATATTTGATAGCAGTTTGTTGCACCCATAGTTGCAGAGCCCGTGATGCGGATGGCCAGTTGTACTAATTTTTATTTTGCATGGTTCCTTTTATTCCTTCATTTAAAAAAATTATAGATTCACATAAAGTTTTTAGAAAGAATACTTTGCCCAGTTTTCCCCGATGTTAACATTTTATAAAACTATAGTACAATCTTACAACCAGGATAATGCCAGTGATACCCCCAACCACCTATTCAGATTTTTCATCTTACTCGTACTCTCTGTGTGAGGGCTGTATAATTTTATCACCTGTACTGGTTCTGACACAGTCAAGACACTAAACAGTTACAGCATCACAGGAACCCCTCGAGTTGCCCTTTTGCAATATTCTTTTAATATTTCAAGGATAGTTTTAGGTATCAAATACTGCCGTAGAGAGCCACGATCCCTGAGCACTGTGACTAGTGCCCAGTGAATGAAACTGCCCTGCGGTCAGGACGGGGTTGGGTGTCTATGCACGGGGGTGGAAGAGATGTGACCGGATTCCAAGGGAATTGGTTTCATAAACTGACAGCAGAGTACTGCTGTAAAGGTGCTAGGCCTGGACTTGAATTGTTTGGCTTCAAAGATACCAACACTAATATTTCTTTCTTTCTTTTTTTTTTTGAGATAGAAGTCTCACTTTGTCTCCCTGAGTAGAGTGCCGTGGTGTCATAGCTCACTGCAATCTCAGACTCCTGGGCTCAAGAGGTCCTCTTGCTTCAGCCTCCCAAGTAGCTGGGACAACAGGCGCCGGTCACAATGCCCAGCTGTCTTTTATTTTTAGCAGATATGGGGTCTCTTATTCAGGTTAGTCTCAAACTCCTGAGCTCGAGCAATCTACCTGCGTCAGCCTCCAGGAGTGCTGGGATTACAGGCGTGAGCCACCGCATCCGGCCCACCAGTATTTCTTAAGGGTATGACTTTGTGCCAGTTACTTAAGCTCCCTAAAGTCCCAATTTCCCTGGCTGAGAAGGACTGATCATGTTCCTTATCACACGATGGCCATGAGTCCGACTGGAGCAGAATGTGTGGTGGCCAGGCCAGCATCAGGCACAGTCTGTGTGAGATCTGCTCAGGAAGGGAGGTGGGGATAGGAGTCACAGAAGGGATTCAATGGGTCTAATAAAAGCCAAGAAGCAGAATCCCCTGCAAAGCTGCAAGGAAAAAGATTGGACAGGGTGTGACAGCCCTGGAGAGGAGTCTTGTTAGCTCCAAGTAGCCACTGTTCTGTGAAAGGAAGTACCTGGCAAAGAGCACATTACGAACTCCCGTGATGTCCTTAAATCTCCAGGACTGGAGCACATCATTCTATGCCCTGAGAGAGCAGCTTGGGGGAAGGCAGGGTCCCTGCTGAGGTCCGTATTAATGCTGCGGCAGGAACTGTCTGAAGGGATCCCTCAATAAAATGGAAAACGGATGGGGCCATAGCCAGAGCTCATTTTGCAGAGATGACAGGATCGGTGAAGTTTAGGATTGCCAACAGGTTCTGAGTGAAACGCTTGAGTCTATTGAAACCTGATTAACAGCCACTCCGGGGCTGAAATGAGCCACCTGCCTGACTGCTGGAGAGAAATCCTCCCTACATCAGCCTCGTGCTCTACATCACATGGGGCCACAGACAGGCTGAAGAATGAGTTAGCAACTTTGAACCTGCCGTAAAACTCTTACCAAACTATTTACGGAGCACCTACCTTACAAGGTGAATTTGCACAATGCTTTGTAGGTAATCCTACCAGTATGACTTTGACCAATTTAATGAGTATTTATCAGGCAACTAGCAGACCTGGATGGATTCAGGGTCTGGCTCTACCACCAACAGGCACTGCTTGGACAAGTCCCTCTGATGTGAGGGCCTCAGATCCCTCCTTAGAAAGTAAAAAGATTTCACTAGATTACAGCTGGACTCCTTCAAGCTCTGAGGATGCAAGGAACCGGTGGCAGCCAACCCCAGCACTGGGCTTGGCCCTGAGCACATCTCAGAGGACATCATCAATTACCACAGATTCCTAGATATCAAAAAAAATTTAAGTGGTATGGCTCGGCACCTGGAGCTCAGTGGCGAGGGTGCCAGCCACATACACCGGAGCTGGAGGATTCGAATGCAGCCCAGGCCTGCCAAACAATGACAAGTACAACCAAAAAATAGCCAGGCACTGTGGCAGGCATGCCTGTAGTCCCAGTTACTTGGGAGGCTGAGGCAAGAGAATCACATAAGCCCAAGAGTTGGAGGTTGCTGTGAGCTGTGAATAGTGAGACTCAAAACAAAACAAACAAACAAAAAAGGCTCAGCACCTGCAGCTCAAATAGCTAAGGCACCAGCCACATACCCCTGAGCTGGCGGGTTCGAATCCAGCCCAGGCCTGCCAAACAATAATGATGGCTGTAATATGAGACGTGAGTTAATTTAGTGCCAGGTGGGCATCCAGGCAACAAGGATCAGACCTGACGGGAGAGTCACCCTGGACCAGCAGAGTCTGGGACCGTGATGGAGGGGGAGGGGCTTAGCCAGTACTTAGGAAGGAAAGGTATCTTTCTATACATATTTTTATTGTTAACTTCTGATTATGAAAATAAAATGAGTGTTTCAAAAGTCTTTACATTGCAGGTAACAGGAAACTCAATTTAAATTTGCTTGAAAAATAAGGGTAATTTATTTACCCATGTAATTGGGAAGTCCAGAGATCAGATATGTCTTGATCCAGAGAATCAACGATGTCCACAGGGCAAGAATTCTTTCTGTGCTTTCCAGGGTACCCACTTCCCCTGTAAAGTAGGCTCAGAAGACGGAACAGCTCCTTGGATAAGAACTTCCTCATTCACGACAGGGGAGAGAGTATCCTCTTTTCCTGCAGCATGCCAAGCAAGTGTTCAGAGATTCACTTTGATTGAAAAGGCTCAGGTCACATACCTAACCCCAAAACAGTCTCCGGGGCCTCCAGGAGTGAAACGAGCTGGTCTCAGTTATAAACTCCACCCTGGTAGTGATAGTAGTGGGAGAGAACATGGAACCAGAGTCTCTGCACCACACAGATTCCCAATAGGAAATCTAGCACAGCTGGGATGGAAGCATAGATGCTGTAAATGCTATTTATAATATGTTCATGATCAAAATTTTTGGAAATACAGACTTTAAAAAAAAATCAAAATCTCTCATAACCCCAGTACTCATTGATGCCAAGCATTAACATTGTAGATTCCCTTCCAGTCTTTTCTCTGAAAGAGTTGATACTAAGCTACAAATTCTATATGTACCACGTCATTTACTCTTAACATAATAACTCAAGAAGTAGGCGTTATTTTCCCCATGTGGTTGTATTTTATAAAACTTTAGTAGAATATCACAACCATGATACTGACACTGGTATCTACCATCTTGTTCAGATTTCCTATTTTACTTGTGTGTAAGTTCTATACAATTTTATCATCTATGTAGGTTCCTACACTATCAAGATACCAGACAGGCCCAACTTCACAAAGATCCCTTTTACAAAGTCCTTTTAAAATATTTTAAATTTTTATGTCTTGAATATTAATTTCAATATTAATTAAAATATTAATATTTAAAATGTTTATGTCTTGAATACTTTTCATAGCAAGTCATCAGTTTACTTTACATATGAAAAAACTGAGGTTTGAGGAAGCTATATAATTTGTTCAAGGTGGGGCCACTGATATGAGATGATTTTGGACTCAGGTCTCTCTGGGACTCAAGCTCTTCATCACTATGGCATCTTTCTTTCACAGTTTTGATATCATTGGCCAGGCACAGGGGCTCATGCCTATAAGCGTAACACTTTGGGAAGCCACGGTGGGAGGATTGTTTGAGGTCAGGAGTTCAAGACCAGCTGAGCAAGAACACTCTCCCTGCCCCACTTCCATTCTCTATAAAAAATAGAAAAGTTATCCAGGTGTGGTGATGGGCGCCTGTAGGCCCAGCTCCTTGGGAGGCTGAGGCAGGAGGATCACTTGAAATCAGGAGTTTGAGGCTGCAGTGAGCCCACTGTACTCTAGGTGACAGAGTGAGACTTTCTCTAAATTAAAAAAAGGGAAATGGCATCGTAGCATACATTTGGCTTTGTTATGCTCTCTTGACCACTTACTGTTAGACAATCATCTTTATTTAATGACTTAGATCGGGTTCCCTAGGATGCAGACTCCAAGGTGGACATCTGCATGCAGGCAGTTTACTGGAGAGTGAGGCAAGCAGGTCTGTGGTGTACAGGCGCAGGAGAGGGACAGGGACCTCTCGTGACCCAGTGCCGGGAGGGAAAGTTGACCTGAGTGGAAAGGTGGGAAATGAAGAAGAGGGACACACACAAGACGAGAGACGGGACGGCGTCGGGAGGATCGACACATGTGACAGCTGCAGCCAGCATCTCGACTGTGGAAACCACTTTATTTATACAATATCTTAACAAGGTTGTGTAAATCTTAGCACATGAGGTAGAGATCAACCTTAAAGAGAAAAAACTGCACTGGCTGATAACGAGGAACGTATGCATGAGCTGCGGGACTTCTGGCAGGTGGAAAGAATGCTGTTGAGGTTGGGGGTCTTTCCCTGAGCGTTCCCCGCTGTGGGGGCCCTGCCAGGCACAGCCTACTGCCCACACAGGTCTGCTGGAGGGAGAAGTTAAACCATAACAGAGGCTCCAGCCAACAAATCCCGCCAGAGCCCTCCCACTGGATGAAGAACTATCTCAACAAGAGGCAAACGGGAGGCCGGAAGACTCTCCACTGGGCTCAACTTCTGGAGAGAGACTCAGCAGCTGGCAGCAAGCTTGCCAGTGAAAGGGGGGGTTAAGATGGTGTGCCCCACTATCCACTACAGCCAGGCATTTTTGGAGAAGGGAGAATATTTCTAGGAAGACAGAGAAATCTTTTGAATTCTATTTCTCTCACTATATGCCATCTATAAGGAGGCTAGAAATATTTTTCCCAGCCGCCACCTTAAACTCATCTTCTTCCCCAAACTCAGATGTGACTTATTCCCTAACACAGAGTGAGCAGAGGAGCAGAGTGAGAGGCCTGCTAGGCGTCGACAGGAAGATCCCAGCAGGAGCCCCGGCCCCATCATTCACCAACAGCATGGCCTTAAACAGTGTCTTAACGTCCTCATCTAGAGTGGGAGCCCTCGCCCTTGGCACCATTGACATTTGGGGCATCAGGCTCTGTGGGGGCACTGCCCTGGGCGACCAGGGTGCTCAGCAGCTTTGCCGGCCTCTGCTTGCTGGATACCGGCACTCCCTGGACCCCACTCCCAGTTGTGACAATCGGAAATGCCTCCAGACACTGCAGGCTTCTGGGGTTGGGGTACAAAAGCACCCCAGCTGAGACCAGGGTTCTGGAGTCTCAGCACTGCCTTCCTCCCGGAGTTGTTGGGAGGGTTAAACAAGATGTTTGTGTGAATATTCAAATCCCAAACCATCAACACACAGGCCCACATATCTCCAATTCCATCCATGGTCCTGTCACTGCCCCAACGTCAGGAGTGGCCAGAGCTGGTCTGAGCCCTCCCCAGTCAGGTGTGGGCTGTTGTTACCCATCACGTCTTGCTTGGGAACTGTTTTGTGCAGGTGTCCAGGGTCCTGGGGGATGGGAAGACTGAGGGCCTTAAAGTCAAACAGACTTAGCGAGGGTTTCGCAGCCCATCAGTTGGCCCTGACAGTCAATGTCACTTTCTGGGTCTCAATCTCCTCTTATACACAGTCTGAGGCTCAGCCGGTGCACCCAGGAGAAGCTCTGGGTGTGGTTGGCTCTCAGAGCCAGCTCGCTCCACTTCCTTGCCTTCCCAATTGCACTATGAACTCTTGGATGTATTTCTGACCAAGTTTGGCTCAATAAAGAGAAAATAGCATGAGAGTTTAAGCAATTCACACGAGGTCTCCTGGCAGGCCAGGGACACAGCTCTTTGGTGAGAGGCAGTGTTGAGTTGAGTAGACTCAGAGCTGGGTTTCTAGTCTGGCCTTGACACCACCAGCTCTGTGATCTCAGTAAAGAGATTCATTTCCTCTGGGGCTCTATTTTCCTCCATTATAAAATGGGAATAATGATCCTATCCACGGGCACCAGTGTTCTAGAACTGCTGTCAAAAAATACCACAGACTGAGTGGTCCAAACAACAGACACGAATTATCTCACAGTTCTGGAGGCTGAAGTCCAAACTCGAGAAGTCAATAGTGTTGGTGCCTTTGGACAGTTGCGGGGCAATCTGTCCCCGGGCTCTCTCTTAGCTGTCAGTGGTTTCCCGGCCCTCCTGGGCATTCCTTGGCGTCTGTCATGCCACCCAGATCTCTGCCTTCATCTTCCCATGGTATTGTCCCTGTCTGAGCATCTGTGTCCGGGGTTCCCCTTTGTGTAAGGACATTAGGGTCCCCACCCCCAGGATGATCTCCTTTTAACAAACTCTATCTGCAACAACCTATTTCCAAATAAGTCACATTATGAGGTGCTGGGGGTTAGGACTGCAGTGTATGAATTTTGGGAGGACACAGTTCCACCCATTACACCACCACAGGGTTATATGGAGTGTAAAACCCTGCAAAGGCATCTCCCTGCTGTGAACACTCAATGCACATCAACTTCTGCCATCACCATCTTCAGGCCCAGGCCAGGTGCCTGGTGTCAGGGGCTCTGAGCTGAACCAGGTGTGGTCCCTGATTCAAAGGATACCCAGTCTGGATGGAATCGCAGGAATAAATGAGAAATGACAGTACTGGGAGTATTTACAAGTAGGTCAGTTTCCCAGCTCACTAAGCCAATTTGAACATCTAAGGGCATTGGAGGTCAAAGCAACTATCTCGGATCCCACCAGTGAATGAGGAAAGTTCATTGTCCAGAAGACAGAAGTTTTCCTTTTCTCCTCATTTTTTTTTTTTAATATCTTAAGGGGAAAAGATCCAAGTGTCACGGTCAAACACGACTCTGATTTCTTGTGCAAAGTTTAAGGTGACCTTTACCCTTCCTAATACATCATTTTGATGAAGCCAAAATTTTCTGAGATCCTCAAGACTGGCAGAAAAATAACTTCAGAAACTGGTCCCAAATTGGTAACTGAAGATAAGTTGGAGGGCAGTTCCTTCTCCACGTGTTGCCGTATATCTTATTTCATTGCATGTTGATAGTGTATTAAAATTGAAATAAAAATAAAATATTATCTGTGCCATTAAACCTGACCAATTCTCACTTCACTAATCTCCAAACCCTGATTCCTGCTGAAAGATGAACCGCCTTAACCCACTCTTGGCAGAGATGTACAATAAAAGAGAGTCCAGAGAGGTGGGACCTTCATCTTGTTGAAAAAAATATCCTGTCATCATTCAATACTTGTGGGACACGCACACTGTGGGAAGCACTGCTCACAGGCTGTCCTTTGCTGCCAGGAAGATAGCAAGACATTGGCAACAGGGGATACATTAAATAGCCTGGGGGCTTCATGAGGACAGAGTCTAGGGGGTGGTCCAGGCAGGACCCTGGTGGTGGGTGCAGCTCACACATCCAGCAGGTCACCCCTGGGAAGTACAGCCCCCAGTCACAGATGTCCCGTCTGCTACCATCCAGCCCGGCAGCCCCAGGTACCAGAGCGCCCCGTGGGAGGGGTCCAAAGGGGGGAGCAAGAGGGACAGGATCTATGTGGGGTGCTGGGGGAGGGGGAGAGTAGGGGTGAGGTTGCCATTGTCCAGCTAGTGTTCGGCTCCCTGCACCGCCCAGGTGCCTCCTGCTCCTCTGGAAGGGAGAGGCTGCCATTTCCATATGGGTGCAGGGCACCCTGGGATGGAGGAGTGTCTTAGTTCCTGCTGTTCTAAGAAAATAACTTAGTCTCGGTGGTACCTGTGGCTCAAGGAGTGGGGCACTGGCCCCATATACCAGAGGTGGCGGGTTCAAACTGGCCCCGGCCAAAAAAAAAGAAAGAAAATAACTTAGACTGGCTACCTCAGAAAGAACAGAAATGTATTTCTGACAGTTCTGGAGGCCAGGATGTCCCGGGTGGGCACCATGAAGTCTGGTGATGAGATGGAGCCTCCTTATGTGCTGTGTGGCTGGAGGGACAGAGGGGATGAATGTCCTCTGAAGGCTCATTCATAAGGACATTCATCCCCTTCATGAGGACAGCACCTCCAAGATTTAACCACCTCCCCAGGGCCCCACCTTCTAACACCACCACCTTGGGGGTTAGGTGTTAGCCTATGAATTTTGGGGAGACATACAAGTAGCTTCTCTGAGCCTCAGTTTCCCCTCTGTAGAGTCTGCCCTGCCGTCTCCCACAGGCTTGACCTGAAGGTCTGTGTGGAAAAGCCTCTCTGTAGTCTCCGAGGAGCACGGCTCTGCTGTCTTCCCCACACAGCAGCTGGGAGTGCTGTCCTCCACACAGCCCTCACCTCCCCGCCCGCCTGCGCCCCGGCTCGCCGCACCCTGGATGTTGGCGGTGACTTCCCAGATGTCCCCCTTGCATTACCCCATTCCACAAGGCAGCTGTGCACTCTCGGTTGATTAGTCTAGTTAGTAGTTTGTGCCAGAGACCCAGAAATCCTGAAAGATGGTCCCTGCTCCACCCCAAGGCTCCTCCACCCAGGCCAGTGTGAAAAGGCAGCTCCCTCCAAGCCTGAGGCCACTCGGTCCTGGACACACCTGCTGGGAGCTCCTGTCCTTTCCGTTCCTGGAGGTTCTCATGCGGGGTGACTCGGCCTAAACAACCTTGCTGAGGCTGTGGGAGGTGGTGGGAGGCACAGAGGAGGATCCGAGGGCTGGTCAGAGAGTGGATAAGAAGTCCCCAGCAGAGAAGACAAGGAAGCAGAAGTGACCGTGGGTGCAGAGACACGTCCCCGGGGCTGGGGGCCGCCCAGGAAGCCGGAGAGAGCCCGGAAGGCCTCTGAGGAGCCTGAACTCCAGCCCTGGGTGCGGAGGAACCAGCCCAGAGCTCCTGCAGAAGAAAGGAGACGCGACCTGAGTTTGTCGTTTCTCTGAGACCGTCTGGTGGCTGCGTGGGAGGTGCGGGGCAGCGCGGAGGGTGCAGAGGCCGCACCCGGAGACAGCTAGGGGGGCTGCCCCAACAGCTCAGGTAGGAGATGCTACAGCCCGAGTCACCTGCAGCAGGGGCAGCCAGGAGGGCAGTGGAGACTGCGGGCTGCAAGCCTGGCTGCCTGGGTCTGAGTTTGACTGTGTTGCTCACTGGTGTGTGACTTTGGGCAAATTACTCACCTCCTCAGTTTCCCCACCCACGTCAGGAGGTTCACACTCCACCTCCCATGGTTGATGAAGACTTCGGAATAGTTCCCAGCACAGACCAGTTCTTGAATGTCAGCGCTCTTTAGAGGATGGGGAGAAAGTGGCTCCCTGCTTGGATCCTGCTGCTGCTGGACTCTGGACCCTCCCCTCTTCCCTCCCCCTTCTCCCGCAGCTCCAGGCCATGCAGGTTGCCATACTGTCCAGGAGCTGAATTCTGGAGTCAGATTCACCCACTCTTTCTCTGGCTTTGGGCAAGTTTCTTAATCTTCTGTTTTAGCGTCCACATCTGTAAAATGGGGATAATGCTAACACAGATCTGATGAGATTGTGTGAGGATTAAATGAGCTGATACTTGCAATAACCAGCACGTTGTGAGTGTTCAATAGGAGAATTAATGCTCCTTTGCGTTATTACTCATCAAAGTCGGCAGGGAGGGAGAAGCAGGAGGGCTGGGTGACAGAGGAGAGAAATGCAGTTTGGCAGAGATTGTGCAGGGGCCGGGACAGGGAGGGGAACTGGGAGAGGTGGGGGAGGAACCAAAGATATCAGGGCTCCAGGGAGGGCCGCGTCATTCCCCCCATCTCCCCATCCCCCAGCTTGAGCAATACATTTAGGAGAAAGAAAGAAAGATTAGCAGGGAAGGAAAATGCAGTGAAGTTGCTTCATTCTGGCAAAGTTGGATCAAAATACAAACCAAAATATTGATATTTATATTATCTATATTATAGCTGGATAAAAAAAACTTTAAACATTTTTGACAACAATTTTTCTAAAATGTGTTAAACTCTTCCCTGCTACTTAATATCCGCCACATTAATTCATTTATTCTTTCAATGTCTATCCATTTGTTAGGGGTTAATATTTAGCCCTGTGCTGGCTCTGTGGGCTAAGAGAGAGAAAGCAGGCAAAGCCCCTGTCTTATTAGAAGCTTCTTACAACTTTTCAGTTTCATAAATTTTGGACAGGATATATGCTTGTCTGTAAACTTTTGAGTACTTATTGGTCTATTTATCCAAATTAAAATTCTAAGGTGGGATTCCTTCCTGAAAGAGGATATAGTACTTTGAAAGTCTTCCTTGTAGACTGCCAACTAGAAAAAGAGACTTTGATTTTTTTTAACTTATATAAGACATACAGAAAACACCCAGACTCCCGCCACTCAGACTGAGCAAACCCTAACATTTAACCAAATTTTTAAGCCACTTTTTTTAAAGTTAAAAAACAATTTTTTTTTTTTATACAATTGAAATTTGTTGTTGTTGTTGTTGTAAATCAGGCCCAGGCAAGGTTCAAACCTGCTGCCGCGGTGTGTGGGCTGAGCGATGGCACCAGCTTCTAAAGCTAACTCTGGACTGCTCTCCTCCTCCTGAATAAGACAAGGAGCTGGCATACTGTAGCAAATCAATGGCCTGCTCCCCTCTTAAAAGTATCTTTGTTATGTAGTGATTTTATTTCATTTTTTACATCATATCAGCTTCTGAAAAGTAAGTTAATTAAATTTGCAATTGCCTGCTCACCACTGAATCTTGCAGCCCCTCCTCTTTGCATTTACTTTTTAGTGTGCCTGGGGGCGGTAAACTCTCTTAGCATTGTAAGACTATGATGTCTTATTTCACTCTCATTCTTGAGTGACCGTTTAGCCAGGTATATAAGATCCTAGGTACAAGTTTTTTCCTCTCCCTTTAGCGCCTTTGAGTCATTGTTTCACTGTGTGGCCACAGAAAAATCTGGGGATGGTTGTTGCTTGAAAGGTGATAGAAGTCTTCTCTCCCTAGCCTTAGCAACTTTTCTGGCTCTGTAGTTTCTTTACAATGTGTCTGGATGTGGTATTTACAAGCAGGGTGAACTTTTAATCCCAGAGCTCAAGGCTCAAGTTGCAACCGCTAAAGTTACTTTTCATGATTTGGAAACACGATAACTGGGGCAGAATGGAGTTGCTAAAAGAATTAAATGAGACGGCTCGGCGCCTGTGGCTCAATCGGCTAAGGCGCCAGCCACGTACACCTAAGGTGGCGGGTTCGAATCCCCAGCCCGGGCCCGCCAAACAACAATGATGGCTGCAACCAAAAGAATGGCCGGGCGTTGTGGCGGGCGCCT
>CAUYQV010066661.1:0-11991 GCA_963574575.1 Galagoides demidoff
AATCCTTTTTTTTTTTTTTTTGAGACGGAGCCTCAAGCTATCCCCCTGTGTAGAGTGCCGTTGCATCACAGCTCATAGCAACCTCCAACTCCTGGGCTCAAGCGAGTCTCCTCCCTCTGCCTCCCAAGTAGCTGGGACCACAGGCGCCCGCCACAACTCCCGGCCATTTTTTGGTTGCAGCCATCATTGTTGTTTGGCGGGCCTGGGCTGGGGATTTGAACCCGCCACCTTAGGTGTACATGGCTGACGCCTTAGCCGATTGAGCCACAGGCGCTGAGCCATTCTTAGAAATCTTATGTATGTTTGGTGTTGCTCACAGCAGGTGTGTAATGGCTACCTTGCTGGACAGTACAAATGTAGAGAAACCACACACAAGTTTCAATTTCTCAATAACCTAGGGCTTCGGAACACGTCACAGCACTTTGATGGAGAGACTCCATCTACACGACTTGAAAACAAGGTACATACACCGGCAGTAAAGGAGTTAATCTGGTCTCTGTGGCAGGTAGCTGAGTGACCTTGGGCAAGTCCCTGGGTTGCTCTTTGCTCATCTCTCACTCGAAGCTGCTGAGCCAAATGATCTTCAAAGCACACATAAACTAAAATTCCTTAAGGTCTCTGGATTTGGAAAGACACTTGCAGTATTTTTTAGAAACATGTTCACCATCTTTTGATACTTGTCCCCACAGAGATGAACTCTGATTGCCCACCCGTTCGGTATGGGTTGGACTTAGTGACATGCTTCTGGCAAGTATTAAGTAGGTCATTAAATATGAAATGGCCTATTTCTCTGTGTGCTAATCTTGACAGTTGACATCTCCAACACATCCTTTTGACACTTGTTTTATTTTTATTGTGGGGGTACATTCTCATTCTCTCAAATGCATGTTTTGGCTTGGGATTATCTTTCAAATTGTTTTTTAGAGCAATGTCTGTGAAACCATGGGTAAGTAAAAAATCAGCATTATTTTCAAATAATTAATATGTTATTATAGTGCACCCAGTACATGGAACCAGCGCAGCACAGACAGCTCAGTATATCCAGGAAGTGTTTGGGAAGGAGCAGCAGAGTAAGGACGCCAATGGTTGAAGAAATTTCCTTACCATGATTTTAATCTTGAAAATGAGCCACATGGGTGACCTGAGACCAAGATGGATAATGGTGAGCTGAAGGCTATAGTGGAAAGGAATCCATCTGAACTTACACATGAATTAGGAGCAAGATTTGGTGTGAGTTGCTATTCCAACAATAGTGAACCATCGGAAACAAACAGCATGGGTAAGAAGCTGGAAAGAAGGGCCCCACCTGAATTAAACGAGCGTCAGAAGAGCCATCATCTGGAATCCTGCCTTTCTCTGCTGTCACAACATAAAGGTGAGCCATTTCTACACTTAATTGTTACATGTAATGAAAAATGGATTCTTTCTGAAAAACAAGCTTTCATAACAGTGTCGGAGAAAGATGAAGCGGCAAAACGCAGTCCAGAACTTGGTAGTCATCAAACAAAGCTAATGGTGTGTGTTTGCTGGTCCAGCACTGGCATTCTCCACTATGGCTTTACCAAATTTGGTCAACCAGTTATGGTAAATGTCTATTGCAACCAATTGATGAAATAATGAGGATGCTTGTGATTAAGCAGCCGAGATTGGTCAATAGAGACAGGCCAACCTTCTTGCAAGACAACATTCAACCCCATGTCACACAAACAAGATTTCTCAGTCTGCAGAAGATGGACTTAGAAACTCTTTGATTACCCCCAGACCTGCACCAACAGACTGCCACCTCTTCCAGGCTTTGAACCACTTCTTGTAAGGAAAAATACTCGATTCTCAACAAGCTGTACAAAATGCCTTTTATGAGTTCATCACCACTCACTCTCCAAGTTTCTTCCTGCTGGTGCAAACAAGCTACCATGAAGATGGCAAAACTGTGTGGATAGTTGAGGCACATTCTTGGGTTAATTGTACTACTTCTTGTGTGAGATATAATGAACTAAGCTTCTGATCTGGAATCAGACATTTCATATTTAATGATCCAATAGAATATGCCAGAAGTTATAGTTTAGGTTATAAAAATTATTGTAGCTTTTGTCTTGGGCTCTCTCTCTCTTTCCATACCTCTCTTATCCTCTGTGTAAGCCATTAGTTATGACAGAGGACACACTCATGGCTCATATGGTTAGGAACTGAGGCTTCCAAGACCCTTGGAAGTGAACTTGGGTACAGACCATCCTCCTGTTGAGTTGACTACCACCAAGCTGACAGATTGACTCAACCTCACTGAAGACCCAGACACAAAACCTCCCAGCTAAACCACTCCTGAATTTCTGACCTGAAAAAACTGTGAGATGATAAATGTTTGTTGTTGCAAGCTGCTCAATTTGGGGACACTGAATGATACAGAACAGGGCGACTGCAATCAGGACAACAAAAAGTCATGCTTTCCACCATGTCTTGGCACTTCCAGGAAGCAGCAGTGACTAGTAGAACCACCAGTTATAAGAAGTGACATTACCTGGGCATTTCTGCCTGCATGTCAGTCCTTACACTGATTTATTGCAGGAACAGTACAAACACCTCCCTTCCACAGGTAAGAAAACACAAGCTTGGAGACCTCAAGTAACTTTCACAGAATTACACAGTCCATAAAGGACAAAACTAAGATGTGAACATCTTAGATTGTCTTTACCTCTCTGCTACGGTGCTTCCGACAGGAGATAAGGTGGATGTTCTCCCCAGAGGTTAGTTCACAGATGAGCTGCAAGAACACGTGAAAAACCTTGAAATGATGACTTCCCCAAGGAACAACTGTGAGTGCCAGTCCTTAGCCATGCACAATCTGATCATCAGGATTCCCCCAGCCACAATCACACTTCAGCAGTGCCCTGAGATGAGAAGACTGTGTAGGACACTGGTCTACATTTTCTTAAAAGTAAGACCTTCCACTATTATACCCACTATGTACCAGTTAATGAAGGAAGGGTGATGTCATCTGATGTGGGAGGACTTGTTATTTTGGGGAATCAGTTTCTCAAGTAGCTACAACAAGAAGTTGAGATGCTCTAAAGGCATGACGTCTAAGGGACAGTGAGCAGAGCTGCTCTTCTAACTAGAAATGAAAAAAATGGTGTTAAACTATAGCAGGTGACCCTGAAGTTCAAGGTTAGCTAGGATTTCCTGTCAGAGAAGGCTGTGAAACTTGAGCCTGCCTAGTTTCCTTTCCTGGAATTTCCCCTCTAAGGTTTTTAGACCTTATCACTGAAAGAGGGGAGGAATGAACTCTAGCAGAGCAGTTAGGAGAATGATTTGGGGGTCAGGACTGACTTGGAGCCCTTTCACTTTGCCATGTGCAAACCACACAAACTCAGCGAAATGACCACCCTGCCCATAGTCCACATTCTTCTACTGTGAACTGAAGATTTACAGCATATCTGTATTTTATGGATATTATAATGACGGATTCTGCAATTACTGATTTTAGTAGCTTTCGGTCACTAGAGATAAGCGAGGCTGCCTCTCTCCCACCTCCCCACTGGGTAATATGCAGCAATAAAAGCAATTCTCAGAAAGAAATTTACCCCAAGTACAAATATTTATTTCCAGCAGGTACCAAGTGCTGGGAATTCCTGACTTAACTCTTTGTCCTGCCCCATGTTGCTACAGAGCCTTGCCCAGAAGGTTCACTTGAGACAAATTAAAAAAAAAAATTCCAGTGGCAAAATTTAGCCCAAGCGAGGTAACAAAATCCTTCTGTAAACTGCTAGAATCAGGATTATTTCATATTCCTAAACTGAAGACACTATTCAGAAGTTTGCAACGTGTAGTCACCCACCACGTTCATGCAAAGGGGGAGCCCTGTGTGAATCTGCCCTGCAAGCCGTGTGGCTTGGACAACCCTAGTTACATTAATGCAAAAGCACTTCTGATATCCAGCGTGCTAATTTATCAGGCTTCTGATGTCCACCAAGGATAAAGAGAGTCTCAGGGCTTGTAGCAGGTGCAGGGGCATCCAACCTGCAGCCCGAGGGCTGCGTGTGGACTGTTTGAGGCCTGTTTTGCTTATCTGTGGTATCAGATATTGCTGAAATTAAAGATGAACTTTTATTTTGCTCATCGGCTTTTGTTAGTGTTTGTGTATTTAATGTGTGGTCCAAGATAACTCTTAGATAACTCTTACTCTTCCAATGAGAGGTAGAAAAAAAAAAAAAAAAAGGTCGAGCGCTGTGTAGGGCTTTGGATGTGCCACAATTTAGATCTCAAAATTATACTGTTACTGATTTCCACTGTATAAATCTTGCATCAGTCTAATGTCAGACTATTAACATGGCATCCCTGGCTGCAGGGTTAGGAAGATCTGTGTGCATGTGACTGTCACAAGCTGGTTCAAGCTGGCTCCACATCACTACTGAGTGTGGTCTTAAGATTTGAGTTGGACAAATGCTGACTACCTAGTCGCTACAAAATATCCAATGTCAACATATCTCATGTTGCATGAAAAATTACCCTTAACCAAGCAGCTTAACTCAACTCAATTAATTAGCTCAGCTCTGTGGTTTGGGAATCTTGGCATGAATTGGCTGGGTCCTCCACTTCAGAGACTCTTTGAAGGCTAGGACCAAGGTGTTAGCTTTTTCTGTGGCCTCACTAGAAGGTTTGACTGGGGAAATGTCCATTTAAAAGCTCAATCTTGATTTGTGGGTTCAGTTCCTCCCGCAAGTTGGCTGGATTTGCCCACAATACCTTGTAAAGTGGACCTCTCCTGCTTCATCATCACAACCAGCATTCAAGAAAAGCCAGAGAGAGACAGAGAGATAGAATAAACCAGCAGTAGAGTGTGAAATCAAGATGAAAGTCAGAGTGGTTTATAATCTAATCTCAAAAATGTCATCCCATCACTTTTGTCATGTTCTATTTTTTGGAACTAAGTCACTAAATTCAGTCCACATGGAAAGGAAGGGGCTTACACAAGACTTTGACTACCAGAATGTGGAAATCAAGAGCTATTGTAGGGGCAGAATGCCATGAGGGTCTAGAGTTTAGATGAGCATGAACTCCCAAGTATATGACACAGTGTCCAGGCTGAAAATATTTCAGATTACGTAAGAAATGTTAGTTAAGGCAACGCAAGTTGAATGATTAGTCCAGAAAATGTTCAGTAACTCCTTCTTTATCTTGCCTCTAAGGGATGAGAGTATTAAAGATGCACAATTAGGATTTGCAAACTGGTAGCTCAAGTGCTCCAGTGAGGCCAACAAAATGTTGGAAACATTTAAGATCCTTCAAACATGCTTGCCCTCTTCTCTTCACCACAGACTGCACTATTCTCTTTCTTTTGTTTATTTGGTTTTTTACATAAAGTAGGTTCACGTTGTTACATGGATAGCCTGGTCCCCAAATGCTTTGCATCTCAGACCTCCCGGCATTGATGATCGTAATCTGTATATAAGCCTCACTAGAATATCATTCTTCATCATCTCCTTCTTTCCACTAAGCCTATTTGTCATTCAATAAGTATTTCTCAAGTGTTTCTTGTGGTTAAAAACCAGGGCTTGGGGGGGGGGGTGTACCTCTGGCTCAAGGAGGAGGGTGCCAGCCCCATATACCAGAGGTGGCAGATTCAAACCCGGGCCCTGGCCAAAAACTGCAAAAAAAAAAAAAAATTAAAAAGTGCTTGTTCAAGTCACAAGATAGGACTCTGGATAGAATACATCCCCTTGGCCTGACCAAATGAGCCATGCCTCATTTTATTTTTTAAATTCAAATTCTGATATTCCAAAGATAGACAATCCAGGGTGGGGGGAGCCACAGCAAAGGGCCAGGAAAATTCAGGAAACAACATCACACTCCTTGAGCAAAGGAGTCCTTTTAATATCACCTTGAAAGTGATATTAAAAGTGTGAGTTAGCCCAGGAAGTAAGGTCTCCAAACTAGCAGCTTAGCAACACTTAGAAACCTGTTAGAAATGCAGATTGTTGCGACCAACCTCAGACCTTCAGAATCCGAACCTCTGGGGAAGGGGTTCAAGCGGTTTGTGCCTTATCAAGCTCCCCATGTGATTAAGAGGGTTTCTCTAGTTAGAGAACCACTGCCCTCTAGTCACAAGCTGACATGGACAGCACTGTTCGTTTCAGAGCTGAAAGGTATCTAAGGGGTAATATCCTCAAGTCCGTCACAATTCAGTAATAAGGAAACTGGGGTGGTGAAAAGTGACATGACTGGTTAATTTCGCCCAGCTAATGAGCAGCTGTCTTCCTGAAGCACAGGCATCTGAGCCCTGCGATTTCAGCAGGCCAGGGGCAGGGCTCCCTGTGTCAGCCCTGGGCTCCTGCCTAGACCCATTCCTTGGCTCCGAGTGTATCAGCACCTCCGTCCAGTCATGCACGGCACGTCCTGCCAGGTTTGCAGGTGTGGTCCATGTACTCAGAGGAGTGCCACTGGAAGAGTTAAACAATTACCAACTCTTGCCGGCCTTCCTGCTCTTTAATGCCACATACCTGCCCCATTACCTGCAAAGGTGAGGTCAGACAGAGGCTGTGGTCACACCTCCCTGGACACCTGCCAGTGCTGAGGGGGCTGGGATGGAGCTGCCGTGCTGCTGCCTTATTTACACAATTAACATTTGGACAATAAACCTGAACCTCCCCAACATTCCACACCCTGGAACACAGGACCGTGGGGAGGGAACAGAATTCCTGGATCAGGTATAACTTTCTGAATCACACTGTGGAATGACTAGGCCTTGCAAAGACACTTTATAGGAGTCGGTGAACAGGTTGCAAATAAAATCACAAAAAGGATCACTAGTTATTAAAGCAAAGGTCCCATGATTAAGTCAGAAGAGGAACTGAAATTTTTAGCCTTATTTTTTCATATCCACAGGAACTGGAAAAGGGAGATGAGAGAGAGGTCCTCCAGTAATTTTTTCAAGGTCATTATGTCCATGAAATAGACTAGAAAGCAACAGTATAACAGCAAAGTGCCCATCCTTATCTGGCTTACTGGACGCCCCTTAAGTTATTTTTTAATCCTCATGGCAATCTACAAAATATTTAGAAATACTTGGTCAGGAGAGACAGAGGAAGAAGGGCAATGGGTTATTCTAGAGCTCATGTTATTTACAAGCAAAGGAAGAATTTAGGTGACATCCTATAGGGATGATCTCTGAATTTCAAAGTACCCATCATGGTGTAGAGGGCTGTTTGGACAGTGCTTCTCATCAGGAGGCAGTTGGGAGCTCATGTTTCTGAACCTTCTGCAAAGCATGTCAAAAATGCCACTTCTCTTGGGCGGTGCCTGTGGCTCAAAGGAGTAGGGCTCTGGCCCCATATGCCGGAGGTGGCGGATTCAAACCCAGCCCCGGCCAAAAACTGAAAAAAAAAACCAAAAGAGCCACTTCTCTAGATACACATACCATAAACCTCTTGGGGCTGGGAATGGGGTTGTGTGTGTTTACGATAAAGAACATAACTGAACCTCCTCATCTCAGTACTTCCCCACTGTATCCAACTCCCCTCAACTCCACCCAGGGTCCAAAACTCAGGAATATATAATTCATAGAAATTCCAAAGTTTCCCAACATTAGACTGTGTTTTCCTCACAAAAAGAGAAGCCCAACTCTTCATCCTCTCCAAATTCTTACCCTCTAAGAGGTCACAAACCCTGCTGTATCTATCAGGCTTTATGTTGTACACACCGTGTCTAACTCATTTTCAAAATAAAGCCTTGAATTAATCACTGCTCCAGATTATACTTTTCAAAGATGGCCACAGCACCCTCTCCTGCCTGCGTGCTCTTCTAGAATGTAAACCTATCACTCTCCCATCACAAGGTAGATCTTAATGTCCCTCCCTTTAAATCTGAGTGGGCTTGTGACTATTTCAACCCATATAGTATGGCCAAAGTGACAATGTGTGACTTCTAAGACTGGACTAGAAAAGGCCATGCAGATTCCTCCTTATTTTTGTGAACAATTCTGCTTGAGGTTCTGAGCACCATGGAACAAATTCCTAGAGGCTGCCACGACGTGACACGGCCCACGCGGGGAACCACACAAAGTTGCTCCAATTGCTAGTCCCGGCCTTTGAGCCCCTGGCTTGAGCAGGAAACACGCGGTTTGGTGAGCCTTTAATGGTTTCTAATCCCGGCTGTCCAGTCACCACCCTCGTTCCCTGCAGCCCCTCAGCCTCTGAGGCTCACTGAGACTTCAGATAGGGTGAATCAAAAACAATGACAGTCTCAGTTCGCTGGTGAATTCTAGGCTAAAGAATCCTTGAGAGTAAGAAAACACTTGCTTTTAAGTAGATCAGCTTTGAGTACATTGGCCAGGCAGAAATAGTAACTGAAACAGTTTCCAATGTTCATTTATAAAGAGATTTCTCATAAGGTGTCAGATTTTCTTTAAAAATTGGAGAATATGGCAGCTAGGTCCCACGTGTCAAGCAAGGTGAGGCTGAGTCATGCCTGGCGCTGTGAACCAAGGTTTGATGGCATGAACTGTTACATCCAGCACGTTGTTCTGCTCATGCAGCAGCCCTGTTGCCTTCAATCTCAGTAAATAGAAGCCAGAGAGAAGGAGAAGGGGTGAGAGAGAGCGAGAGAGCCCTGAATCTTTTCTATCAGTACCTTCCTGCCTGCCTCCTGTGTGTGTCTGAGTTTGCAACCCCTGCCCTAGAGTAAATACATTGCAAATGTTTGTTAAATTTCGAAATCAACCCATCCTTCTTGCTGATTCTGTATTTCTCTCTGGATCCTGCTGATAAAAATTTCTTTGCTCCATGGTTTTAAAAAAACTTAAGACATCTTTTTTCTTCTCTTCCTTCCTTCCTTCCTTTCCTCCCTCCCTTTATTTCTTCTTTCTTTACTTCCCTCCTTCTTTCTTTCCTTCCTTCCTCCTTTATTTTTTTTCCCCTTCATTTTTTCCCCTCTCCTTTCTTCTTCACTTCCTCCCTCTGTCCATCCTTCCCTCCGTTGCCACTCTCGTAGCAGCACACCTGTTTGGATATCACACCGCTGCACCCTGGCTTCCTATTCATTTCCCACACAAAATACAGAATAGTAAGATAATAATTTTTAAGCTGGGGAAAAAAAAGACTTGTCTTTTAGCAGAAGTACCATATATTTAAGAAGTACATGCTTCAGAAGCATTTAGGGAATTCTTTAAAATATAGAAACCAAGGCCTCTCCCCAGACCCATCCACCTGGATTCAGGGCACTGATACAGAAATCTGTACTCAATTAAGAACTTCGGGTGATTTTGGTGCCCACTGTAGTTTTTGAAATCAGTCCAGCCCTCTTTAAATAGCTTAGTATGGAGGTAAGTTTTGTCATCAAACTCCGGGATTGCAAAAACAGATCTGAGTTGACTGGGGCCGTGGGGCTGGGGTACCACATGAAGGTCAGAGAACATACAGGGTTGCAAGGATGTGATAAGACGAGGAGAGTTCAGGACTGCCAGCAGCGCAGGGGCTGAGAGATCAGATGCTCCTTATAGGGTCTGCAAACCTAGATGGGGGAGGAATTCCACTTTATGTGAACTAATCTCTGACTGAAACGTTGCACTTCCTTTATTATGAATGCAGGCTACTACAAACCACGGTAGCATTAGCAGGCCACAGACTCTCCCCTAAAAGAAATCACAGCTATATGTATATCTCAGAGACATCTGTATTGTTTTCCCTCATCACTACTTCAAAGCCATGAGAGTTTTAAGTCCCCAGTGATATCTTCCTACTAAACAGACCACCAGAGAAACACATTCATTACTATTGTATATATTTTTCAATTATTTGATATATAATCAGTTTCCTTTGTAGCCTCACAGATTGTACATTATGGATTTAAAACATTTCTCAGGAAGAAATTCAGACTGGCAAAGGTCCATGCACCAACATCCCTGGCTTAACGGGATGGGCAAGCTGTGGCACAAGGCATCCTGGTCCTTCTAGGTCTACTGGAAGGGTTCCGACTACCTATAACCTTCTGGCTGCACCTCTCCCAGGGGCAGGAGGGAAGTGAGGCAGGTGACAGAAGTGGGGAGGGTCCCCCAAATGTACTCAGCAGCCAGCCGTTCCTCATGCACTGTGTCTACCAGCCACACCTGCCAGCCAGAATTCACGGCCCTAGGCCTGGATTGGGACATGCAAGACCATCTTCTCCCAGAGACTGGGCCAACCATACAGACTCATGCTTTGGGTGTCCCCAGGTCCGTGACCTGCCTCTGAAGTCTCATAGCAGCCATCCTTTTTAGACAGCAATAGAAGTGCTGAAATGAGACAGTCACACTTGCTGGGAAGCAAAGCAACATGTTCCTTTTTAGAAAAGCCACGGAGGAGGACTGACCTCTCACTTAAAAACAGCAAGCCTTTGTTATAGGCCAATGGGCCAGTATGTGGCCAGTATGTTTAATCATGTATTCATCTTCACAAAAACCCTACAAAGTCAGCACTTCTTTGAGTGTCTGCATTAATACCTCTGCTTTCCAGATTGGGGAAAAAAAAAAAGGTGTGTAAGATCAACCAATGTGTAATTGTAATATCTATTATTACTAATACTGTTAATTATTGATGTTTAATTACAGTTTGTAAGTATTAGTAACATAGATTATAATTTTGACACGGATACTATTTATTATATTAATTATTTTTAATTACAAATACCCATAATATTTGTAATAGCAAATAGCATTAATAATGATATTGCATCCTGCCATGTACCAGATTACATACTGTGCATTGTACTTTCATTTTTTTCATAGAATCTTTACACAACCCTCTAAGAGGGGTGCCATTATTATTATTGCTTTCTAGATGAAGAAATCGGGAGCTAAGAACTTGCCCAAGGTCCCCAGCAAGAAACTAGCTATTCCCTTTAGGGGCTGGAGTAGGAATCCAGGCTTCTCTAACTGAAACATCACATCCTGCCTCTTAACAACCAAGGCTTCTAGTCCTCACTCTACTACTTATATTAATGACCCTCTACCCCTATAGGTTCTTGGCTAGTTGATATTAGGGAGCCACTAATGGTATCTCCCAAAAAGAAGGAGGGGCAGGTGGTTTCCATGTCTCAGAAGTCTAAAGCTATGGAGGATTTTTCTCCAGGCTGGAATCTTGTAGACCTCCCTTCGCTATTCTCCATGTCTTCTGCAACTTGAGTCAGAAGCTGAGTGAAAGCCACAAAGACTGTCCCAGGAGGTGTGGTGTGACCAGGAATAAACACAAGCAGGGAACATTTGAACCAAAACGCACAGAAACTTGACAACCGGGACATGCCAGGACACGCCAGCTCATGGCTCATAAAAGTTGCAACTTTTATTATGAACATTCGCAGTCATCTGTACAAAATAATAATAAGAAGAAGACTTGGTGACACTACTGGGGTTTTCTGGGATTTGGGGGCGTAGCACCATGGAAGTTCTACTAATGAGAAAGGGTTGTGGAATCAAAGGCAAAATGGCCATTTTCCTGCCCATGAAGGGAGGAGGCACAGGGCAGGGTTAAGGGGCGGAATTTCTCTGGCTCATTCCATGATGCCAAGACCAAGGTTAGAAATGAACTGAACCACCTTGTAAAAAGCATTATATATAAAGTGATCTGTTTACCTCGGCCACTGCTGTCACAGGCCCATGTTCCTATCAAGGGTTTAAAGCAAACACTGAAAGTGGCTGAAAAGAACAACACCATTTCTGATTCTCTCCTAAGACGTGATTCACTTATAAAATGGGCTCATGAACTTAAAATTGTGGGAGGGGAGGAGAGAGGGGAAAGACAAGAACCCTTTTATTTAGCATCTTATTCACAATGAAAATTGGCACAGAAGCCAACCACATACATTAACATAGCTTGGGCAAGTTTAAAGTTTATGAATACATTTCTGTGGAAAAATGTGAATATGGAAAATCCCCTCTCTTATTTTGCCTTTTCCAAAAAAGCAATGAGTTCTGGGCTCAATGTGTATCCGTAACCTCAGTTCGACATGCCAAGTGGGACTGAGCTG
>CAUYQV010066662.1:0-16606 GCA_963574575.1 Galagoides demidoff
GCGCCTGTGGTCCCAGCTACTTGGGAGGCGGAGGCAGGAGACTCGCTTGAGCCCAGGAGTTGGAGGTTGCTATGAGCTGTGATGCCATGGCACTCTACCCAGGGGGACAGCTTGAGGCTCCATCTCAAAAAAAAAAAGAAAAGACCCAGAGAGATGCCCACCTTTCCCATCCTGTGAGGACACAGCAAGGCCCCGTTGTGTGTGCCAGACACCAAATCTGTTGGCACCTTGATCCGGAATTTCCCAGCCTCCTGGACAATGAGAAATAAATTTCTGTTGCTTATAAGCCACCCAGTGTATGGTACTTTGTTATAACGGCCCAAACACTGCTCCAAGCGCTCTCCGCGTGTTAGCTCACATATCCCACAGAAAACTGTATGAGGCAGGAACTATTATCTTTATTTTATAAATGAAAAACTGAGACACAGAGATGTTAACTAAGTGACCCAAGATCTCCTAGTTTGCAGGGGTGGAGACAGGATTTGAATAGTAGTCTGAGCCCAAAGCCGGCTGGTGTAGAGAATGACACGCACATCCTCTGAGCTCAGCTGATACATGCAAATAATTGAGTTCACTGTGGCAACATCCTACATCTGGGAATCATCCTCCTTGGCCACGGCAGCTGCTTTCCACCAGGCAGAGCCCAGGTCTTCTTACCTGGCAATGGCTGCTGCTCTTGCTACCATGCATTAAGGATTTTGGAGGAAAAGTAAAACACTTGCTGTAATCACCAGGTCTTTATTTAAACTTTTTTTTTTTTTTGGTTGTTGTTGAGACAGAGTTCTACCCTATGCCCCGAGCCAAGTGCAGTGGCGTCATAGCCCAGAGCAACCTCAGTCTCAGACTGTGGGCATCCTGCTGCCTCAGCCTCCAGAAGCTGCTGGGATTACAGGCACTCACCATGGTCCCCAGCTGGGTTTTTCACTTTTTTTATGAGTTGGGGTCTCACTCTTGCTCAGACAAGTCTCAAACTCCTGAGCTCAAGCCATCCTCCCACTTCAGCCTCCCACAGTGCTGGGATTACAGGCGTGAAGCACCACGCCTGGACCCTTTTTCATTCTTATTATGAAAATCTTCAAACATCCAAAAAGTAGAGAGAGTGAAATAATGAACTCCCATATGCCCATCCACCTCTCTGCAACCCAGTTACCCCTCTCAAAGCCCTACTGCCACCAGGAACCCCGGCTTCCGCCACCCCTCCCCGTGCCATTGAAACTCACCAAGGATTCCCAGAAACCCCAAATTATAATTCACAAAATTCTTCCCAACATCTTCTTCCGACATCCTTCTTCTGATCGATCTGAATTTCCTGCCACTCGTTTTAACAATAGCTTAGTGCTCTGAGGGCCGACACAGCCTCTCAGGGGCCCCGTAGCATTGGACCCAGTTGCCCACAGTGGAGCCAGCTCAATATCACTGTCTTCCCTTTCCTATTTCATTACTTCCACTCCCCACATGTGTTTATTTCCCAAAATAAAACTCCCTACTACCAAGGCCCTGTCAGGCTCTGCTTTGGAGAGGACCCCGGCTAAGCCGGTGATAACTTTGTATCTCACTGGTACCTCGGGTGAGGTCCAGGCCTGAATAAATGTCTGTTCAGTGACACATATGATGTGAATGAACTTCTTTTCCAATTATATCATTTTGTGACTTTTATCTTTCATCAAAACCTTACAATCTGACAGGAGTCTTAGCAATGGTGAAGTAGGAAACACCGGGAGTCTATCTCTTCCCCTGGACAATTGCGCTGGCAGAATTTATATAATAAACTATTTGGAACGCTGGGACTTATTGGCAACTTGAAACTTCCAGGGGAAGGCCTGGATAAAAACTGAGGTTAACCTCAGCTAATTTCAGCTCTTGGCACAGCAGCAGCTCCGCATCCCACAGCCCAGCCACAGCAGGCAGCCGGGCAGGTGTTCCCAAAGCAGCCCACACACCGCTTGCAGGAGCCCGGATGGGCAAAAAGGGTCTCACCCTGCAATAATCAGGGGTCTGGGCTCTGATAGCTGATTGCCGCTTCTGATCACAGAGGTACAGAAAAAGCAGCCGGTAGTCACTGGTGTTGCTCCCCCCCATCGGTGCCAGTCCCTTCCCCTCTAGACAGAGTGATGTCAGAGCATTTTGATGGCTCTTGCCTTTCTGTTCCTCCATTTATTTTCCTTTTCCTCCTTTTGGGAGCCAGACATCAAAGACTAGGACATTCAAAATCATATATGTATTCCAATTATTATATTTATATAATTAGAAGGTGATCACACATAGCCAGGGAAAAGCACAGGCTCATAAGAGACCTAAGACCACCTTAAATATATACCTCAGTCTGGTCCTTGGCACAGAGACGGCCTACAGTGATCAAAATAACAAAGACAATTAACAAAAGCAATAATAAAAAACAGCAAACCCTGAGAAAGAGAGAGAGTCTAGTTTCCAAAGTTGCCATATAATGAGATTCAAATGTTCAGCTTTCAACCAAAATTATGGTTAAGATATGCAAAGAAACAGGAAAATATTAGCCATTTAAAAGAAAAAAAAAATGAACTGTCCCTGAAAAAGACCTGATGATAGATAACCAAACCGTGGAAGCCACGTGTCCAGCGACAGATGAATGGATGAGCCAGTGTGTTCTGCCCAAACAATGGAACGTGATGCAGCCTTAAAGAGGAAGGGAACTGTGACCCACACCAACACGGGGTGGGCCCTGAGGACCTGATAGTAAGTGAAAGCAGCCAGTTGCTAGCGGACAACACTGCATGACCCACATGTATGAGGCACTAGAGTGGTCAGAACCATAGACAGACAGCAGAAGGGGCCGGGGAAGGGGGCATGGGGAGTTATTATTTAATGGGTCTACAGTTCCAGTCTGACAAGATGAAGGGGTATGAAGATGAAGGTGGTGATGGTTGCACACCACTATGAATGCCTTTAGGAATACTTCATGCACTTCAGAATGATGACTATGAAAAATTTTTGTTCTGTGTATTTTACTACAATTAAAAAATTGGGGGAAAAAACTTATAATCATTTAAAAGGATACAGGTATTCACAGGGGTGAAGTTTAATCACTGCTGACTTCCACATAAAATACTAGCCCCAGAGGAAAGGGGGATCATACCAGCAGCATCGACCCAGATTTGAGCCAGTGAAGTCTCCTAAGTTCTTGCAATCAACTAGATGGGGAGCCCTGATTTATCAACGTGAAATTTATTGTCCTAAATGCAATAATATTGTAAAGCACCATTAAATCTTGTGACATTGATGATTTAGACAAATAAAAGTATTAAAATACTCTAAAAATTAAAAGACTTAGTTAAGAAACCAGTAACATCTGCCAATATGGAATTGTATTTTCCCTAAAGATGGAACCCCAGTCCTAAAATAAATCTTTAAATCTAAAACAGCACTAATAGTTCAACCAATAATTTTATATTATCATAAAATCAGAAGAGAAATAACTACCTTTTAGGGTAATAAGAAAATGTTGGTAATAAAGCATTATCCAGAAATACAGAGCCACGTCTGGTTACCGTGGGCTTCGTTCCTAGATTGATGATTTGACAAAAATTCATGTGCCCCTTTCTATTTATCTTAAAAGGAGATAAAAACCTACCACAGTAAAATGCTTCTAGGTCTATGCATAGTGTCTTAGAAATAAAAATTTATTATCCAAGGATGTCTATAGCCTCAGCTCGTCCGAAGAGCTCCTCCTGCCGTTTCTTTACAATATAAAATGATTCTAAAGAGAGGCAGTTTAGCTAAAGAACCACAGCCACACAAAATCAAGGAGGAAGAATGAAAAGAGTCAAAGCCCAGAGCTGGAGCTGGGTGTCTGATTCCTTAAAGGAGCCGAGCTAAAGGTCAAACTCTGACTTGGACAAAGCTTTCAGGTTCATCATCGCCAGGGCCTTCCCTCCCCTTAAGCTGCCTCTTTACCTGGCACACAGATCATCCTGAACAGGAGGTGAAAGGTATAATTCAGGCATAAAACAATTATTTTAAAAAACAAGTCATTAGTAATAAGTTTCTAAGTTAACTTAGAATTAATTTCTAATTAATTCAAATTGCTTAATTAATCGCTGCCATTTTTGGTACATAGGTAGTAGGTTTCATTTTTCAGTCTTAGGCATGAGGGCACACATCTGAACCCCAGAAAGCAAATAGCAAATGCATTAAGTAATAAAGTTTAGAAGGCTACAAACCAAACCTAACACCTGGGAGGTGAGGACCTGGGGAAGAGAGTAGGAATGGGGACTTTTTCTTCTAACTTGCTACAATTCTATTGTATTCAATATTTTTATAATGAGCATGTTTTTAGGTATAACTTCTGAAATTTTATTTTGTAAAGGATAGTCTAAAACAATTTTACTATCTGTGATATATTTACCTACCTAGGTGGCCAACCACATTCTCTGTTTGGTCACTTTGCTTGGTCATTCCACAGACTAGCTCCTTGGGGCACCGGTCCCAAGTACAGCCACCACGTGGGGCTTCAGAGACAATCCTTGGAACAGCAAACATTTAAGGAGGGTTGAATATGTGTTAGACACTGTCTCAAGAACTTGATTGGGGATGGGGGTCTCGGTTTGTGACACACCTTTTGGGGGCAAGACACAATTTTAAGAGGGACTTTATCTAACAAATGCAATTAGTATAACCTGATTTCTTGTACCCTCAATGAATCCCAAACAAAAAAAAAATTTTTTTTTAAAGAACTTGATTGGAACTATCTCATTTAATCCTCACCCAACTATGTCAGCACTAGGATTACACTCACTCCCCAGAGAAGGAAGCCAGGCACAGAGAGGTTAAGTAAGTTGCCTGAGATCATTCAGCAGATGGGAATGGAGAAGGCCGGGGGCTTCACCCTTAATCACTATGCTATTTTGCTGCCCTAATGGTGAAACCCCTTCCCAGCCTCGGAAGATTTACAATCTAGTTAGGGAGAAATGGAATAAGCAACCACAATCCTATCGCTAAATGGTACGATAAAAATCCCAAACAAAGAAAAAAAAAGAAAACTTGACTGAGTGTGGTCAGGAGGAATGGGAGCATCAAGGAGCATTCTCCAGAGGAGAGAGCGAGGGGAGTGGCGGGGAGTGGACACCCACCTGCACGCCGGCCGCTCACCGTCCTGCGCGAGCGCTCACACAGACCACCTCGTGATCACCCTGTTCAATACCTGTCATCATCCCCATTTACTAATGAAAAGACCCGAAAGGAAAATTGCCCACAAGTAAGATTATTTTCTGAGATTGAACAGTTATCAAGTGCCAGAGCCAAGAACCTTCTTCATCTGTCTGCGTGAGAAGCCGGTTCCCCCACCACACACAGGAGGAGAAATGGGAGAAACGGCAAAAAGACACACAAGAAAAACACCCCGCACACCAGGTCTCCATGCTCGCAAAGAGAGCTGTCAAGTTAAAGAAGCAAGAAGACACTGGCCAGAGGCTGTCCCCATACTTTGATTTCCTGCTAACAAACTGCAACCCAAGTTAGGACATAAACAGAAAACCGGACTTTGGGATAAGGACGGCTGAGCCTCAGCCAGGCACAGGCTGCCAACCGATCAGCTCATTCTCCAACATGGCCAACACAGAGCTGTGACCAGCAAGCCCTTTCTGAACTTCCCTCGCATTTACTGTCTATAAATACTCACTCCCCACAGCGCTCAGCCAAGCTCTCTGAACCTTGGCTGGTTTTGAGTACTGCCCAATTCATGAATCATTCTTTGCTCAAATAAACTCTGCTAAATTTAAGTCATCAAAGGCTCTTCTTTCAACAGACCAAAGCCGTCCAGCCACAGAATGAACTACTGTCAAATGAATTTCCATCCCTGGAAATGTTTGTGCAAATGCTAACATCTTTCGGCCTGTCATAGAAAGCACCAGGTGAACGTTCAGACTGCCCAACCTCTAGGGGCCCTGAAATCTAGAAAGAATGTAACTCCACAGAATAACAGCAAGGGAGGGACCCTGAGAAGTGCACCCACAAAACAGCTCTACTACAGACCGGTTTTGTTTCTGTGACTACATTGTCCGTTCTCTGAAGACAGAGTTGGAGTCTCACCCTTTTTTTATCCTAGTCAGGGTTCTCACTCTTCTCCCAGTCACTGACAAACTTTAAGAGACAAATCTCTCTGTTCTTATCTTATTTTGCCTCTCAGCAGCCGCAGACACTTCCTCCCTAAAACGCTTTTTCTCTTGGTTTCCACAGTCACACTTCTCCATCGTTCTGCCCCCTACACTGGCCGCTCCTTCCCCATCTCTGTGACTGCCGTCCCCTGTTGACCTGGGGACAGTCTTGGACCACCTTCTCGGCCCTGTACTCTCAGGATCCGCTGCTCTGATCCTTGGTCTTCAAATACCAGGCATATGCAGACGAGATGAGCTCAAGGTACCAACTTGAGCTACCTTAACTCATAGCAGTGTTTTGATGTCCCACAGGCATCCGAAGCTAATCACATTCAAATCAAACCTTTAATTTCCATCCCCTAAACCTCTTTTTTCCCATCTCTGGAGACTGTTCAGGACAAAAACTTCTTTCTCCCGAGTCCCACACCTAATCCATCAATGCATGCGATTATTTCTCTCCCCAAAATATATTTTAGAAGCTACCCCTTCCATTTCTACTCTTTCTGCTTTAGTGTCCAAAGCCGCTGGGCTTACCTGGTTTGTCCTGATGGCCCAGGTGCTCTTCTGCTCTTGTCTCTGCGGTCACCCTCTCCACAGTAGCTAGAATGTTTTCTTACACTCTTCAACAGCTTCTGATTAGGCTTAGCATAAAATTTAAACTCCCTACTAAGATCATAGAAAATCCCCTGATCCCTGCCCACCTTTCCTTCCTCATCTCCATTCTCCTCACTTTGCTCCTGGGCTCAGCTGCAGAGCTCCCCCCGTACCTTGGACTGCCAAGTTCGCTCCTGCCTTGGGGCCTCTGCACCTGTTCCCAATGTTGGGGATACGCGTCCCCTTCACCTTCCCCAGCTGATTCCATTTCCTCGGAGGGGCCTGTCCTCCCTCCACACCCATCACTCTCAATCACATTAACCTACTTTCTTTCTTCACGTGCTCTTTGCTAACTCATTTATTGTCTTTGTTCCCACAGGAAAGTCAGCTGCAAAAGAGCTGGGACTTCATCTACCACATTCACCTGTATCCTAGTGACTAGAACAGTGCCTGGCACACTAAAAAAAAAACTGATTTCTGTAATAAACAAGTGATCATGGAGTCCTGAGGTACCCAAGTTGCCCCCAACAAGTTTACGGTGGATCTGTGACTTGGTAGAGGTGCTGGAGGAGATGACAACAAGTAACTCTTGGGCTCAGCTCCTTTGATTTGTCACCCAATATCTTAATGCAGGAAACGGTTTAAGTGACGAATTCGCCCATTTCTGCCAGGACCCCACTGAGCAATTCTTGCAATGAAGAGACACCAAGGTGGAAAGCCTGCCAACAGTGCCCATCTGGACCACGATGGGAATGATCCCATTTATTACATTGTCAGGTGCATGTCATGTTCCCAAGGGAACCATCCTAAGGGAATGACACGAGCTGCTTCCAGTTTCATATGAAAAATTCCCACATGGACTTTCTCTGCCATTTCTGGGGAGTCTTTAGTTCCACTGCAAGCGCATTTTCAGAAATGTCCATTATTTTTAGATATTAAAGCAAATCTCATAAGGAGGATGAAGGATTAGGTGTTATCATTGTACAGAGAAAATAATCATTCTTAATCACGACTGCATTATGTGAAAAAATGACTTCCTTTCATTGGATTTTGGTTTAAACTGTTATACCAAAATTGGCTTCTCAAAAGTTGTCTCGGGTAACTTATTTATAGTCATGGTGTGGAAAAGCCATCAGTATCCTATTATTTCTATACTGTTCAGTTATTTGTGACCTGAATAAATAAGGTCTCATGGTTTAATAGGATGAGAATGCCACTAAGAAATGTAGAAGCCAAGATAAAACCTCCTGTCTGTTCTCTCCAGGAAGATGAGCTCGATGGGATGGAGATGGGAGGCCTGGGCCTTTCAAAGGCGCGGCTGCATGCCCAGAGCTTCTCCGTGCAGAGCTCTGCGTCTAAGGGACATGGGGGCGGGGGGAGCAATGGGCCTGGCTTAGATAAGGTGATTTGCAAGCAAAATCGTTTTTGGTTATATGCACCTGAATACCTCAGGAAAGCAAGTCTTAAGATCGAGCCACCTGGATTACTGTTCACCATCTTCACATTCCCCTCCCCCCGTCTAATCACAGCTGAATTCCTCAGAATTTCCAACTCCTCTATTAATGGAACAACTGCACACTAATTTCATTTTCCTGGTTGCTAATATGTTTGGTACATTGCTTTAAAAGATTCTTAGAGAAAAGGTGCCAGAGGAGTGTGAAATGTAATCACATCTCTGAAGAAGAGAGGTTAGAGATCTCAGGCTCAGCGCCAACCTGCCATCGACACACCTGGAAAACACCTGTCTGTAAACTCCCAATCTTCTGACCAGCCTCCTGAAGGTCAACAAACCTTCATTTGCTGTCTTTCACCTAACAAATGGCACGCAGACGTGATACGCTGATGAGATGAGAGTGTGTGAGACACCTGTTTCCCCAGGGAGCGTCAGAGATGTATAATTCTAAATGACGTCTATCTAGGAGTTACTTGTATTCCAATGTTTAAGTTTTCCATCTTGCAAGCATATAAGCCATGTAAAGTTAATAGAGGAAAATAGTAATTACTCATTAGAAAAACAAAACATAATGCCATATTAAGAATCCTAGAAAACCCTATTATCGTTTACCTGGAAGGATTTGGAGAACATTCCCCTAAGTATCTGGAGAATGGAAAAGCCAGCATCCCACGTACTCAATACTAGGTAGAAACTAGTAGATTAACAACTAAAGGCCCACATGAGAGAAAAACACAATTAAAAATTCAAGAAGAGGGGGCACGGGGTAGGGGGGCTTGGTAAGCTCCCACCTAACAGGTAAAATACACCAACATACGGCACACGTCCTGGGTAAAGGATGCGACTACTTGTGTAAACTGTACACTTACTTCTCTCTTCACATAACGAGGTCTGTGTCGTATTTCTGAATTCTAACCCAACGCCTTACCAACCAAAGGCGCAGAATACATGTTTTCTTATGATGAAGATAATAAGGAACTAACTCCTCTTGATTCCTACAAGGAAAATCTATTCCATGTGCTATTTAATCATTAGACCCATGTTTTTCAAAAACACGTTTCACAAAAGTTATATGCTCTGCCATTTTGATGGTCATTCTACTAAAAAACGGAAGGAGAGCTCTTTAGTGAAATAAGACTGAGAAACCTAGGTTACATACAATTCATTGCTGCAGAATTTTCTTTAAAAACCTATTTTATGCCTTCTGAAACTCTAAGAGTTACAGTTTGCAACATTGCCCACAATTGCTTGATAAGGAAAAGTTATCTTAAAGGGTAACCAGTGTCTTTCAGAACAAAACTGGAGAAACGCAACAGTAGACGAACGTTAAATGAATACCCCCTGTAAGCAAGAGCGGTGTTCACTGAAACGCAGCCTTTCTCTCAGCCTCATAGGTTGTTTTAATCTGTAAACAGGTGGTAACAGCACCTATTTCACAGGATTGTGAGGAGGTTGAAATGGAATCCAATCTGTGAGATGCCAAGGCTGGCCCAAAGAGGGCAGTAATGAGCACTCTTCCTCTGTCCGTAAAGACGATACTGTGGGGAAAATGAAATTGTCCTGTCTTTTGCTGGACTTGTATACACCGCTGTACAGGTTCGTACGTCTTGAGAGAGAATTGTGACATGTGCCACCTCACTGTCTAATTCAGGAGCCCAGCCATCGCCATCTCCCACCCCAACTGGGATTTTCCTTCCTTAAGCCTCCACGCAACGCTGCCTGGCTTAATCAGACCTGTGATTGCCGCACACACAGTCGACACGCTTGCAAAGGTTCAAGTGTTCAAGCACCAGCCGGGCGCATGGTGCCTCCAGCTGCCAAAATGAGCTAAAGTAACTTTCTTAGCCGCGAGTCGTGAGCAAAATATATATATCTTAGAGCAATGCAAGTGATGAACAGTACACAAGAAATGCTTTTAGTTTCTAATCTCTTTTAACAGCGCTGCAAGGCGAAGTTGATTAAAATAAATATTTAAATAAACTCTAAGCTGAACAAAGCGTTGCAAAAACGTTTCGGCCTTTTGTGGCTCCAAACTCACCAGTGATACATTAGCGCCCTCTGCTGCTGGCTAGGTTTTCCAACAGCTCAGATCTTCAGAACTGCTTTTTCTTTTCTATTTCTTTCAAGCATGTTGCAGTGTTGTTTGGGTTCCGTTTTTTACACACAGGTTAATAAAATTACTGGTGGAATGGTCATCGGAATGCACGGAATTATTTTAAAGTATTTCCTCGTGAGTTACAACATTAACTCAAAGAGATTTCACAATCAAAAACATTTAGATTTCATAGTGAGCTGCAATCAGAGTGCAGTATGTTATTGCCCTTTAAATTGTAAAATATGGCTCGGCGCCTGTGGTTCAAGCGGCTAAGGCGCCAGCCAAATACACCTAAGGTGGCAGGTTCGAATCCCCAGCCCGGGCCGCCAAACAACAATGATGGCTGCAACAAAAAATGGCCGGGCATTGTGGCAGGCGCCTGTGGTCCCAACTATTTGGGAGGCTGAGGCAGGAGACTCGCTTGAGCCCAGGAGTTGGAGGTTGCTGTGAACTGTGATGCCATGGCACTCTACCCAGGGGATAGCTTGAGGCTCCGTCTCAAAAAAATAAATAAATAAATAAATAAATTGTAAAATATCCCACAAAAGGTGAATTGCATAGTAATCCTGCTAGCATATCACATAGGTTCCAATTTTTATTGATTACAGAGACAATTTACTCATTTTACATTGCCTGTTTCTTAGCATTGCCAGATTTAGCAAATAAAAATGTGTCCCACGTACTTGTATTAAAAAATTAATAAGAAAAAATACTTTTTGTTTATCTGAAATTTAAGTTTAACTGAATTTCTTACATTTTACCTAATTACTTCTATTTTCATATGTGCTCTGAACTTCATAATTGAAATTCTTTTCTCTCGTGATATTCAGTGTTTATCCTGCCGTAATAATGAGTAAAAGCAAAATCTCTCTTTTCCGTTTCCTATGTCTTCCCTCACATTTTGTGAAACACCAAACAGATTCTAATATAGCAAAGCTTAAAGCAAAAGACTGAATGAGCAAGGCTAGCTGGGCATGAGATTAAACACAGTTGTTCTCAAAGGACAAGTTATTTAATTAGTGGATGAATTGAATGAGGAATATCCTGAATTCCTCAACTTCCTTTACAGAGCAGCAATGATAACATGTGAAAACCATGTAAAAGATTTTGTTTTGCCTTGTTTTAAGAATGGCAGGCAAATTTGAAATTAAGGATACCCAGATGCAGTGTTATCCTAAGGCCATGAGTTTCAAGCCTTGTGCACTGAGTCGCCTGTCCAAGGATACCCAGGTGGTAGCTACAGAATTCCTGAAGTTGGAACTCTAAGGAACCCTGTGCCGAAAAGTGAGCCCAGGCGATTTAAATATGTAGCAAAAATAGCAGTGGCAAACCACTGCCCCCAGGCCATCCAGGCCCTCTGGGGAGTGCTTCTTGGTCTTGAGTACAGGTGAATCAGCATGATTGATTCTGTAGAATTCAGGTGTGTCTGATTGGCTGCTAGTTGATGCCATCGCTGCTGGGACAAGGACCACACTTTGAGGAGCAAGATTTTAGGACAGACCAAAGAAGAAACAGTAACTTGGTTCAATATGGAATTAGATCATGTCTGAACTGTATGAACTGAAAATGCAGAGTATTGGCAACAACGTTGCTGCCGGAATGTAACAATGACTGCCCCGAAATGAAGGGCAAGGACAGGCACGGGAGAAAAACGGGCCTGACCAGCCCTGCGGTGGGTGTAGCATGCTGTCCTCAGCTACTTCACCATTTCTGTCACAGTGTCTCTCACTGCCAAAAAGCAGTCACCAGGGAGTATGTGCTCCCTGGGCACACTTTTAGAAATAGGATGAGCATTTGCATTAGGTCATCTTATGCGCAGCATCTCAGAGGTGGGGTGATTTAAAGCATGCACATTTAGATCACATTAGCATTTAGCTCGGAGTCCATTTCCATCAGACCTTTGTTAACCATTTTGGTCTGTTGGAACTTAGAGCGGCAACATGCAGATTGTGCAACCAGGTGAAGCTGATCAAATCAGCCCTCGAGTGTGCAACTGTTAAATCTCCTCAAGTGCTTTGAGAAATTAATTGAGACAGGTTTGGTGAACCTTTGCCGAGAGTGTCTTTAGGACAAACGACTTGGTGCCCACTATACTGTCATAAAGGAAACTTCAGCCGCAAATCCCAAAGTGACCCATTTACCTTGCTTGGGTGGAGAATAATGACTTTTTAAGCACTGCAAATAATTCTGCTGCTTTAAAATCAATTTGGTTAATATAATTAAATGGAACTGTTTGATCTTTCAGGTTCGAAAGTCATCCGTTTGACTCATACATTAGCATTTTAATATGGAAACACCATAATCTTCCAGCGCCTTCTAAAGTGTTTCACGGGGATGTGTTGTAGAAAGGAGCGTGTGTAGCGTTATCTTTAAAATCTCTCCAGAATTAGCCATGAGAATTGGTATTCAAGTATTTGAATACCAAGTGCCTTAAGCACTCATATTTCACCTCAAAGCTGGAGTTTTCCTGCGACCTTCTGCTCACATTCAATGTGAACGGCCGGTCTCCACCACCACCTTCAAAGCCATGCACCTGCTTGGGGCACACAGGTGCCGTCAATGTCAAACACCTGTTTCCAGCTCTCATTTTAATGAGGTAACAATATTGAACACTAGCAACCCCTCCCCCGTCCTCTGAACTCCTTCCCTGCTTTCCTGACAGGAGACCCCCTCTCCTTTTGGCCCTCCAGCCACCCTTTTTCCATCTCCTCCGTCTCTGACAACACCCTACATGCAGGTGCTCCCCACTTTCTGCTCTGGGGCCCTCCTCTCCTCCCATTCCACTCGTGTTCCCCCATTCTGTGGCTTCACCTATCGTCCAGTAAGTGATTACTCCATCTACAACTCCAGCCTGGCCTCTCCTCCAAGCCCTACACCCATGCCCTCCAATATGGCTACTAGCCACATGTGGCTAATAAATTTAAGTTAATTAGAATTAAATGAAATTGAAATTCCATGCCTCCGTCATACTAGCCACCTTTCAATACTCAATAACCACCTGCGGCTAGTGTATACCATATTGGCTATTTCACATAAATAACATTTTCCTCATCACAAAAACTTCCATTGGGGCCAAGAGTGGTAGTTCACACCTGTAATCCCAGTACTCTGAGAGGCCAAAGGAGGATCGCTTGAGGCCAGAAGTTCAAGACCAGCCTGGGCAATATATTGAGACCCTGTATCTACAAAAAAATAAGAAAAATTAGCCTGGTGTTGTGGCACATGCCTATAGTCTCAGCTACTTGGGAGGCTGAGGCAGGAGGATTGCTTGAGTCCCAGGAGTTCGAGGTTGCAGTGAGCTATGATTGTGCCACTGCACTTAGCCTGGGCCACAGCACAAGGTTCTGTCTCTATTGAAAGAAAAAGAGAGAGAGAGAGAGAAGAAGGAAAGAAAGAAAGAGACAGAGGAGGCAAGGGAGGAAGGATGGAAGGAACATGCACTACACGGGCACTAGGGACACCCCATGGGAACACGTGAGAAACAGCAACAGGAATTGGAAATAACTGAGTAAGAAGTTCAGTTGATGCCCAATGCAGAGGAGACCAGATGTGGAGTACAGACAAATTAACCGTTACCTGCTAGAACAAAATTAACATCCTGGGCGGCACCTGTAGCTCAAAGGAGTAAGGCGCTGGCCCCATAGACAGGAGGTGGCAGGTTCAAACCCAGCCCTGGCCAAAAAAAAAAAATTAGCATCCTTCCAAGCAACAGAAGGAAGGAAGGAAGGAAGGGAAGTAAAGGAAGGGAGGGGAGAAAGAAGGGAGGAGAAAGGAAAAAAGGAAAATATAAATTAATTCAGCATGGTGGTGCAATCCTGTAGTCCCAGCAGGAGAATTACTTGAGCCCAGGAGTCTGAGATTACAGTGAGCTATGATCACACCATTATATTCCAACCTGGACACGAGAGCAAGACCCTAGCTCTAAAAAAAATTAATACAACTTAATTTTTTTTAATTCTATTGGACAGTGCTACCAGATAATAATAGCCAACATTATACAGATGCTTCTCAACTTACAATAAGGTTATGTTATCCTTACAATAAGGATAAACCCGTCATAACTTGAAATATTAAGTCAAAAATGCATTTAATATACCTACCAATCATCATAGCTTAGCCTGACCTACCGTAAACGTGCTCAGAACACTTACATTTGGGCAAATTATCTGGCAACATGGGACACTATTGAGTATCAGCTGTGGGCCCCCGTGACCCTGTGGCTGAGTGGGAGCAGTGGCTGCCTGTCACTTTCCAGGGTCCCAAGTGTCCGACTGCTTTCTACTGAACGCCTATCACTTTCACGCCATCCTAAAGTTCAAAACCCTAAACTGAACTACCGTATAGAGACCATCTATACGGCATTTACAACTTACTATTACCAGGCGCTGTTTCATAGTCCTGCACTCAAGTGTGTACACTATATATTCCAAGTTCTCTTTCTCTGTCCTTTTTTTCTCTCTGCACGTTGACCACATAATGGCATTTTCCTCAACAACAGACCACATCTACAGTGGTGATCCCACAAGATTATAATGGTGCTGAAAAATCCTACCACCTAGCGATATTGTGACTTCCCGCAGTTGTGGCACGTCATGTTATTTATGTGTTTGTGATGACACCGGTGTGAATAAACTTACTGCCCTGCCAGTCGTCTAAAAGTATAACACGTAAGATGGTGTGTGGTAAGTACTACCTGAGGACGACAAGAAACAACTGTGTTACCAGTCTGTGTATTTGCTATACTATATGCTTACCACTATTTTAGAATGTACTCCTTCCACTTACGCAGAAAAGTGAACTATAAAACAGCCTCAGGCAGATCCTTCAGGAATTATTCCAGAAGAAAGCACTGCTAACAAAGCCTGCGTGTGCTTTTGTTCACTGCTGCCCCAGGAATTCGTTTCCACTGCCACTGTAACAAATTGACCAAAAAGAAGATGAATTTATTGTCTTATAGTTCTGGAGATCAGAATTCTGATGTGACTCAGAGTCTAAAATCAAGATGTAGGTGGTGGGGTGCTACTTCTGGGACCCGTTTCCGAGTCTTCTCCAGCTTCCAGAGGACACCTACATTCCTTGAGTTCCTTCCTCCATCTCCAGAGTATCACTCTGAACTTTGCTTCCATCCTCCCGTCTCCCTCCTCTGCCTTTGACCTTCTTTCCTCTCTTATTTTAATTACATTGGGTTCACCTGTAGAAACCACAATAACATTCTTATCTCAAGCTCCTTAACTTCATCACATCTAAGTCTCTTTTGCCATATTCTAAGGCAACATATTCCCAGCATCCAGGGATGCAGATGTGGACATCTTTGTGGGGGAATGATTATTCAGCCTACCAGACCTCATGATTCGGCAATGCTGAGGGGACGCTCAAATGTTGAGGGCAAGAAATGACAGATTAACCCTTCCCTGAAATAAGAAGGATATAATCTGACCAAAACATAAATAAAACTATTAGGAGGCACCGGAGAGTATTCAAATGCAGGCAGAAACTAGAAGGGATCATGAAAACCATGAACTCCACCTAGTAAAATTTGAGGTTTGCAGCTATTTGCCTGAGACCGCTTTCTTCCTAAGTGCAGGTAAGGATGACAGAAAACCAGTCACATAGGTTTTATGTGTCAGAGGAGAGAGCAAGTACTTGGATTGTTAGAGGGAAATCCTGTAAGAAAAGGAACACCGGGAATGGGGTGACACCAAAACTCCATGAATAAACCCAGCACATGTACTTGGCTAATGGTTGAGCTACACAGGCAAGAGGGAGACCCCACGGAAACACGTGAGAAACAGCAACAGGAATTGGAAATAACTGAGTAAAAAGTTCAGCTGATGCCCAATGCAGAGGAGACCAGATTTGGAGTACAGACAAATTAACCATTACCTGCTAGATCAAAAATTAACAACCTTCAGAGCAACAGAACAGAATCTGATGTAATGTCCACTTTTAATACAATTGAAAATTACTAGGCATGCAAAGACACAGTAAATACAGCCCATATGTAAGAGAAAAAGTAGTCAATAAAGACAAATCTCAATATGGCCCAGATGTTGCAAATAACAGACCACAAACATAGCTACTGTGAATGAGATAAAGGACTTCAAGAAAAATGTGCTAGACTCGGCGCCTGTGGCTCAAGCGGCTAAGGCGCCAGCCACGTACACCTAAGGTGGCGGGTTCGATTCCAGCCCGGACCCGCCAAACAACAATGATGGCTGCAACCAAAAAATGGCCGGGCGTTGTGGCGGGCGCCTGTGGTCCCAGCTACTTGGGAGGCAGAGGCGGGAGACTCACTTGAGCCCAGGAATTGGAGGTTGCTATGAGTTGTGATGC
>CAUYQV010066663.1:0-10483 GCA_963574575.1 Galagoides demidoff
GTGGTGGGCGCCTGTGGTCCTAGCTACTTGGGAGGCGGAGGCAGGAGACTCGCTTGAGCCCAGGAGTTGGAAGTTGCTATGAGCTGTGATGCCATGGCACTCTACCCAGGGGGATAGCTTGAGGCTCCGTCTCAAAAAAAAAAAAAAAGGAATAATATTTGAGCTGGGGTCTGGAGGATGGGTGGCAGTTACTCAGGCAATGAAGGAGGAACAAGCGTCCCAGCCAGAACCAGCCTGTCCAAAGATGTGACTCATTGCAGGAAACACAAGGAGGCAGAGGGCAAGACAATGGGGCAGGGCAGGGAGTGAGGCAGAGGACAGCTGGGCAGGTCCCCACCTCCAGGCCAACAGGAGGGTGGAGGATTTACCCAGAGAACAGTGACATCTGCAGTCTCGCCACCAGGATGAGCACCCTCATGAACTGAACCCACTGCTTTTGAGTTGTGAAAACTTCCTTGTCCCTATCTTCAATTATTGGACAATGAGCTCCCACAGCTCAGGGACAATGTCTTGGTACTTTCCATCTCCTGATACCATCTCAGCCCTGGCACAAAGTTGGCACCAATAAATATGTCCCTAGCTTGACCTGAAGGAGGCCAACACGAGGAGTTCCCCTAGCCGCTAACTCTAACTAGCAGCCAGCCTGCCTCTGGATGCCAAACAGCATGTCGATGATGCTAGCAAAGGATATTTCTGCAAGGAGGTGCCTCAGAGCCCAGAGATAAAGAATAAGTACCAAACTAAAATCATCCCTCCAGGTCTAAACAATCATTAAACCTTTTAAGCTGATAAAAATCATAGACTGAGATGGAATTAAGCATGTTGTGATATTGGCAATGTAGATGTTCACTCTTCACATGGTTCCATCCCTAGTTGCTAACCCTGTAAGGCAGGCTAATGCTAGGAGATAAGGCACTGAACTTGAATTCTTCAGTTGATTATTCATTGCGCTTAGTGTGGAGCTAGTACTTTTTTGATGACAGAAGCCTTGATCAACTTCTGGCCAGTGACATGTGAACCATAACTTCTTTCTTGTATCTGGAATAATTCCTCTCATGTGGCAGTAGAACGGCCGGATATCTTATTATCAAGGGACAATGAGAAAACTAACATTTAAAAGTATCTATTATGTGCCAAGAGCTATCTGGACATTTTGCCTGTACCACTTTGCTTTAATTCTCAAAGCTACACTGTGAGCTAAACACTATTCTTTCAAAGGTACAGATGAGATTCTGGGAGTCTGAGCTTTACTTGTTCTAAGCTATTTAGCTACTAAGTAAAAATGCCAGTATTTGAATTCAGAGTTCCACCTTATTCCTCTCATAGTAAAGGTTAATAAGACAGAAGTGAGAGAAGGTCAAATAAGCAAGAAAGGAAAGAAAACTAGGACAGGGTGTTGGGTGAGAATGGGATCAGGACACTCAAGCCCCCTACAGTGTGTGACATCCTGGGTATAGAACAGGGAAGTAAAAGTTAGTAATGACAAAAATTGCTAATGTGTTTCCGAAAGAGAAACAATAAAGTAAAATCCATTGTGTCTGAGCATAAAATGCTTTCACAAATGATTGAACTCAATAAATATTTACTGAGCCCTACTGAATGCCATTCTCCATGCTGTCAGCTTCAATATTCAAGGAAAACATAATAACAATAACGATGATTTGCAATTATCCCTTATTGAAAGTTTACTGTGTGTCCAGCACTGCTCCAAATACTTAAATACTACATTCACATGACCTAATTCAATTCTTACAATAGCACTACAAGCAAGGTACTGATATTTACCCCACTTTATGGATGAAGGGCAGGTAGGATGTAGCTCCTAACCCCAAAATTTCCGCAGTGAAGTAGGGAAGACAAGGCACCCAGGAAGCACCCACAACATCACGTAGATTCCTTAAGCAAGACACCAAGGAATATGACAATGCAATTTGATGAAGGCTTAGATTAAGGCAACCAGACATCCCACTTTTGGTGGGACAGTCCCAATTTTTAACAATTTGTCCCGCATCCCATGTGTTTGTCCTGATTTTTGCAAAGAATGCATGACAAGCTAGGGAAGGGGGCGCGGAGAATGGGAAGGGAATACGGTTTTCAGCTGCTGAAAAGGTTAATGTAACTTCATTTGGAAATGAAAAGGCTAATGTAAACTCCCTACTCCCCTCCTGGGCAAGGTCACCCAGGTGGAATTGGTATCAGAAGGATACTGGCTCCCTCCCTTGCTTCTAGGCAAGGACAATTAGCTCAGAAGGAGCCAAACTGTCTGGAACAAACAAGTAGCCTCCCCCTTGCTAGAGGGTCCCTAACCATAAACAGCTTAGCCAATAGTTCCCCCCCTCCTTGCCCCCTGGTCAATGGTGTCCCACTTTACCAATGTTAAAATCTGGTCACCTTAGCTTAGATCCCAACTTCACTACTCAGAACCTCTGTTTCTTCATCTGCAATATGAGGATAGTATCACCCATGACACAGGATTGCTCTGACATTAACATTTTTTAAATATTCATTCTCATTTTGTTTTGGAGCATGGGAATAATCCCCCTAAAGCCTATCTTTCCCTTTCATTCTTTTCCAAAAATTCTGTAAAAATGCAAAAGGCAACAATCAGAGGATTCTAACAATCCATGATAGCAGGCAAAGAAAGGAAGGAACTCAAAATCTGAAGAATGGCCAAGATGGTGGTAACGAATTTCCTTCATCTCTCAGACTTGACCTAAAGGTTGGTAGGATCTGGGAACTAGACCTTGGGTATAGGGCATGAATAGCCAAGAATATCCCATATTTCTGGCCAGAGGACTAGGAAAGGAGGCCCTGTGAGTAGGAAAGCAGGAGAAGAATCCTCCTTTTTTCCTTCATTCTATCCCAGCCCTGCCCCAAAGTCAGCCTGGCCACAAAATTGCTTTCTTATGACAGAGAAACAGCACAGGCGCCTAAGACCCCAAAAGAAAACCCTTCCCTTTGGATAGAGGAACTGAGAACAGGGGACAAAGTGATGTGAATAAAGTGAAAGATGATCTATGGGTTTGTTTGTTTGTTTTTCTGTCTTTCTTTTTTCTCTCACCACAACACCCCAAAGACAGGACCAGTTCAAAACTGTGCACAGGGAAAAAGGCTAAAGCTCTGATAGAATCCTATCTTTCTGGCCAGAAGAACTGGAGAAAGGGGGCCCTGGAGGCCAGAGAATGTAGAAGTTATTCCTGAAGGAAAAGAGTTGGAGAAGGAGATTTCTAATTCTGCATGTACAAGGCTACACATCCTCAGAACAAACCCAAGGAAGCATAGCAAAGGCTTTGAGAACTCAACTGGCACTGGGTCATCACCTACAGAAGGCAAGGTAGAACGTCATAGCCTAACCTAACCTTGGTGATGAAAAACAAAATGAAAAAAATCAATATTCTTCAGGTAGAAACCTAGAGTGTCACAAAAATATTTTAAATGTCCAGAAGATACTTCAAGTTATGTGATATAGCAGAGACCAGGAAAATCTGTCTAATTTTCTAATTTTCAAGGGCAAAAACAATCAACAAGTGCCAACATTGACATTAGCCAGATGTTAGAATTACTAGACAAAGACTTTAAAGCTGGCGCCCTATTCATGTTTCATAACATAAAACACTCTTGAAGTGAAAAGAGGGTGATTTGCACAGAGAAATAAAAGCTACTTAAAGAGAATCAAATGAAAATTTTGGAATTGAGAAATACAATATTCAAAATACAATGAGAAAAAGCTTAAATTACTGGATGAGCTCAATATTAAAATTGAAGTGACAAAGGCCAGAGCCAGTGAATGAAATTAGATCAACAGAACTTGCCAAATCCAGAGAGCTGAGAAAAAAAAGTTTAAAAAACAGAATAAATCTCCAAGGACCTGTTCGATAATAAAGATCTAACTTTCATTGGAGTCCCTGAAGGAGAACCAAAAAGGACGGGTACAGAAAATATATTTAAAGATAATGGTTGAAATTTCCCCCAATTTGGTGAAAAACATAAATTTACAGATTCAAAAAGCTCAGCAAATCCCAAACAGGATAAACTAAAAAAAAAAAAAAAACAAAAAACAAAAAAAAACAGGCCTAGACCCACCATAATCAAACTGTTGAAAATTAAAGGTAAAGAAATAATCTTGAAATCAGTCATTAAAATAATAGTAGTAAGGCATTACAAGTAAGGGGACAATCTGAATGGCTGAAGATTTCTTATCAGAAACTATGAAAACCAAAAGTTAGTAGCACAACATCTTTAAGGACATTTTCCAATAAGGAAAACTGAAAATTCATTGCCAGCAAACGTGATCTAAAAAGCTAGAGGAAGTTTTTCAGGTCGAAGAGAAATAATACAAGAAGAAAACTTATAACTTCAGACATGAAGAAAGAGCAACAGAAATAATGAATATCTAGGAAATGGTAATAGATATTTTCTTATGTTCTTTAAAACATGTAAGATCAATGAATGGAAAAAATTTAACCTTGTAGAGGGACCATTTTGCTGTCTATTCATGTAATACAGTGGCAACTATAACATAAAAGGATAGTGAAAACTCAGACTAGACTCTTAATAAATGAGAACATCCTCTTTTCTTGTGTTTGAATATATCTGATATTTAAGACAAGTAACAGCTTGTGACTTGTTTCTTCAAAGGAAGAGGACTTTCCCAATGATACAGGAGACTTTCACGATGTCTTTCCATCAGTAACAACGGTCTATGTCTTTAGACTAAGCACAATATGAGGATCTAATCCCTGTCCCCTAGGTGCCTATAATCTAAGGCTGATTATACTGACACAAATAACCAACTGGAATTAAGAAGCCAAAAGAAATGGGTTGTAATGATGCACATTAGCTCTCAACTCAAACATCAAGCATCTTTCCTGACCACCTTATCTGAAGTGGTCCCCACCCCGCTATCCTCTGCTTCTGCCCCACCACTTAGCAAAAGTTTAAAATGTGTATTTACTGCAAGCAGTGTAACCTGGTTCTTTGTACCCTCAGTGATTCCCCAACAATAAAATAATAATAAAAAAGTAAAATGTATCTTTACTTTTTTTTTTATTTGATCACTACTCTCCTCCTTTACAGACTGTAAGGTTTTTGTGACAAGTTGGTCTTGTTCAGACTTGACTCTGTAGCATCTCAGAGATACCAGGCACAGAGTGGGCACTCGAAGGTGTGTGGAATGAATGAATAGATGGGTAAATGAGAGAAAGAAGGAAGTTGATCAGGGGGTCGGCTAGTCAAATTGATCGGTTACCTGGAGACCCAGAAGTGAACAAGCCCAACAAGGTCCCATCCCTGCTGGGATCAGAGGAAAGTCAGACAAACAGACAATTTTCATGAAGTATGCCAAGGGCTGTCCATACCCAGCACCTGTGGCAAATCGAAAGCATTTCTGAGAGAAGATGACATCTTCACTAAATCTTACAGGGGGGTGCAAGGTCACTCAGCAGCTGCAGGTCAACCCCTGCACTGTCACGCCTGGACTCTTGCCATGCCCCTACAACTTCCTAACTCCACTCCACTACTCACAGCCAAATCCCAGGAGTCATCCTTGATGTATCTCTTTCCCTCTCACTGTATAGCCAGACCCAGCTATGCTGCCTCTGGGTAGATTCCCCAAATCTGCCTACGGTGGCGACAGCCACTGCTGTTGCCCAGTCTCAGACACCATCCTCAAGCCAGAACAACTGCAGCAGCCTCCCGCCTGGTCTCCCTGCCTCCCCTCCAGCTCCTCTATAACCCACGTGACAATGACAACTGATCTTTTGTATCCATATATCAGACCCTCACTTCCCTACTGTAAACCTCTGTGGCTCCCTATTACGCTTAGAGTGTAATTCCTTCCAATTGCCTACACGTCTCCCCCAGTCAGAACACAAGCTAGGTCTCTCCCTCCTCATCCCCCTCCAGGATGCCCCATTTCTTGTCTCCTGTCACACTGTCCTGCCTTCTTTCCTTCAAATGCACCAATGTACCTCAGGGCCTTTGCACTTGCTATTCCCTATTTGGAAAGCCCTTTCCTCAGACCCTTCAAGAACTGACTTCTTGTCACAAAGATCCTCAGTTTACATGTCACCTTCTCAGGGAAGCTGCCCCTGACCTCCCAGTCATTTGCAATCATATCAAAGTTACATTTTCTTCCCAGCACTGAGTCATTCCCTCATAGTTTCTGCTTTGTTCATCTACTGTCTGTCTCCCCCAACTGGAAACATCAGCTCCATAAAACCAGGAACGTTATCTATTTTGTGTACTGTTTTTCCACCTAGAACGGGGCCTGGCACATTATAGACTGTCAAATACCTGCTAAGCGAGTGAGTGAATGAATGAATGAATGATCAAATGGCAAAACCCCCAAACAGCTCAGTGTGAACGGAACACCCAGTCCATGGAAATAAGACTGAAGGGTTTTCAGCCAAGGAGAGACATGATCAGAGGTGCTTTCTAGAAAGACACTCTGGCTGTTGGGAGCGGGGGGGGGGGGGGGGGGGGGGCCGGGGAAAAGTAGAGACATACACCAACTCGAGGGACATTTGGGCAGGACCTGAAGAGGAATGAGATGTGGAGGAAGCTGAGGAAAGGCAGCATCAGAGATTAAACACTCCATCCTACTACACTGCCCAGGACTGTGTTGCAACAGACATCAGCATTTTGCCTCCCTAACGAAATCACTGTTTATTTAAGAACTAGAAACTTCTTTTCTCCCTCTCTCTCTCCACACATCTCTCTACTCCCCAAAGATAAGATGCACAGCTCCGTGTCCATAATAAGTGACTGTCTGAAATGGAGCTTCTAAAAGGAGAAGGACCCGACATTCCCTGCATCCGATGGCAGGACAAGCAGTGATTAGGAATAGCAGCTCCGGAGTCAGACAGAGATGGCTCCGTGCACCACCTGGGCAGGGGGTGTTTAATCCTTGTGCCTCAGTGTCCTCATCTGTAAAACAGGGATAATGAGATGGAGCTCCCATCTCAGGGGATTCTTGCCAGAACGAAATGGGATCCTCCATGTAGAGTGCTCAGTGCTGTGCAGAGAGCAGAGCAAGCCCTCCACCAAAGGAACTATTATTAGGAGTCTCAGTCACTTAAATCAAATCAGCGGCCCCTCCCCCAGACCCTCTGGCCCTGCCACTCCAGCTTTGCCCCCGTGCCTGACTCATCCTACTCCCTTCCCATGTCTTGACTGCTGGTTGGCTGCAGTCTCTCCAGAGCTGGGATATGTCATAATGTGATTGATGCACCCGATCATAAAAATAACTGGTTATTTTGATGTGGGGTGCGTCATCCCTAAAAATAACCAGGCATCTTGGAAGAAGGCGCCACAAAAATGTTGGGTTGCACTGGGTGTGCACACACTCACAACAACACACACACACACACACACACACACACACACAGAATAGACACTTTAAATAGGATGGGGAGACACACCAACTTTAACCCAGGGGCAAAAAAGCCTTCTCTCTCTCATCACTCTCACTGGGAGTTGATGATGGTGACATCTGACTAGAGGACTCTTGTCCAGAGATAGCCCAACTCGGGACGTAAGGGGGCAGTCTGACTACCGTATCAGAGGACACCGCCGGCTAACAGTTTTCCCCAAGCTGCAGCGAAGTCACTCACTTCCAGCCCCAGTATTTCCCCTGGACTTCATTTGCCACAAGTGCACTCCTAATTCTAAGCCAGTATCATGCTTCCTTTTTTTAGCAGAGAAACGCCCCCCAGATATATCATCCTGACTTATATCACAAAGGACACCAACTCCAACTCTTCATCCTTTCAGCTGCAGGAAATGGGTCTCTTGCTACCAAAAGACCCTTCAAAGAAATTCATTCCTTTCTGCTGGGTTGTTTCTTCTCTGTCCACGTCAGGGGTTACAGGCACAAGGTTTTAAAAACCTCCAGACTTTGGAGAAAACAGATGCAGCCCAACTTGTTGTGGCATCACACTTGCCTCCCCTTCACAGATAACCCCGTGGCCTTCTGGAAAATGACATCACTTTCTCAAAGGTGCTCGGCAAGCCAAGTGGAACAGGCTGGAACACAGAAGAGTGTGAGGCTTGGAGGAGTGGCTTCGGAGTGTGAGTAACCCAGACTCTCTGGGAGGGACCCAGAATCTCCCAGGATACCCCTGGCTCCCAGAGAATAACATTTGCCTCCAAGATGCGGGAAAGAGGTTATGTCAGCTTGATGGCAGGAGAATGCAGGGTTAGCAATGAGTGGAGCTTGCAGCCAGACGCCAGTGTTCAAATAATAATAACTAGTTATTTTGATGGGCCTCTTCCTCGTCAGGCACTTGTGAGCAACGGCATGTGTGAGCCTCAGTTTCCTTGTCTTCAAATAAGGGAGAAAAATACCTATCTAACAAAGTGATGGTGAGGATGAAATGACATGACATAAGGAAATCACAGGACAGGTATACAGTAAAAACTAGTCGCCATTGTCCTCATTGCCATTACTTCAGACAAGACACTGAAAGCATCTAAGCTCCCTGTAAATTTCCAAAGGCTGAGAGTGCCCAGGAGCTTTCCACCTGAAGGAACAACATCTCATGGGCCAGAGGGCATGGCCTTTTCGGTCGAACATATCTGGGTTCAAATCCCAACCCTGCCCCTTGCCAGACAGGTGGCCTTTTCCCCAAGCCTCAGTTTTCCTCAGCTGTACAATGGAGCCCATCAGGCCCCGTTCCAGGTGTGAGGATAAATGTACAATTCCCTGTCAAGGCCAGGAGGGGCTCACAAGATGAGACTTCCCTCCACTTCCCCTTAACAAGATGGCTTAAGGAAGATAAGAAACAAAAGACCCAATTTAACCCACTCTCAGACCTCCCATCCAACCCATCTGCTGATGGAGCCTCCATGGCATTCAGTCCCACACCTGCTGCTCAGCCCCCAGAACACCTGGCACCTCCACAGCCAGGTGAGTCAACCCAAAGTCCCTTCATTCACCCACTGGCTCATTTAACAAGTACTTACTAAGTGCCCACTGTACATCAGGGTTGGCAGTGAAGCCTAGAGCATGGCAGGGAACAAACCCAACCCCTGCCCCTGCTCTCCAGAGCCCACCATGTGACAGTGAAGAACAGATCCCACCAAGGCTGGGTCAGAGCACCTCCAAAAGTTAAACACAGAATCACCACATGGCTCAGCAATTCCGCTCCCAGGCATATGCTCCACAATTGAAAACAGGTGCTCACATAAATCCTTGTCCACACGTGTTCACAGCATCCCTAGTCACAACAGCCAAAAGGAGAAAACAACTAAAATATCCATCAACAGATGAATGGATGAGTAAATTATGGTCTAGCCATACAATGGAATATTATTGGGCCATAAGAAGGAATGAAACTCTGATGCCTACGACTGCTACAAGAAGTTTCGAAACACTCTGCTAAGTGGAAGAAGCCAGATGAAAAAGGTCATCTATTAACATTATATGATTCCACTATACACAATGTATAGAATAAGTAAATTCATAGAAACAGAAAGGAGATTGGTGGCTGGCAGGGCCTGAGGGGAGGAAGGACTGCTTAACAAGAATGGGTTTCCATCTGGGGTGATAAAAATATTTTGGAACTAGACAGAAGTGGTGGTTACACAAAAGTGTAAATGTACTACTATTGACTTGTTCACCTTCAAATGATTAATTTTATATTACATGATTTTCACTGACATTTTTAAAAAAAGACTGGATTATGCACAGATTTCCTGTTTTGACAGGAAAGTGTGAGGTGCTGTGGGAAGCACAGGAGCCATAATCCAGGCTGGGCGTGGTGCTCACACCTGCAATCCTAGCACTCTGGGAGGCCGAGGAGGGAGGATTACTGAAGCCTGAGCAAGAGTGGCATGCTGTCTACTGAAAGTAGAAAAATTAGCCAGATGGCCAGATGTGGTGGTGGGCCTATTGTCCCAGCTACTTGGGAGGTTGAGGCAGGAGGATCACTTGAGCCCAAGAGTTTGAGGTTACTGTGAGCTACACTGAGGCCATGGCAGTGTAGCCCAGGCAACAGAGCAAGACTCTGCCTCACAAAAAACAGGAGGTGGGACGGGCCCTAATTCATCATCATTAACATTTTTTCTTCTCTTTAGTGCAGCCAGTGGGACCTCCCTACAGCTACCTCTAAAGGCTGAGTTCCTAAAAAAGCAAAGGCACCAGGAGCTGAACTACCTGCCCAAATAAGGGAAATGGCTGCTGCTGGCCACTCAAACTCTCATACCCACACTTCTGCCCAGACTGGTTGTCATTCCAGATGCCTGGTGGTCAACTCAAGAGGAGCCTCTAAAAATTTCCTAAGGGAAGGAGAGAGGCAGACAGATTATAGGTCCAAGGAAGAAGTCATAGGTATCTACCCAAAATAATCAAAGACAGGGACACACGTTCACAGCAGCCAAAAGTTAGAAACAACCCAAGTGTCCATCAACAGCTGCCTGGACAAGTAAGAGGCGGTCTACCCACACAGTGGACTATCATTCAGCTATACAAAGGAATGTTCTG